>JASANF010003137.1:65000-116655 GCA_030248245.1 Trissonchulus sp. WLG1_4 | reverse complement strand
TATATATATATATATATATAGTAGTTTAAGCCGTAATGGTATAGATGAAGAAACTTAGTATTGGAAAATGAAAAAAGGCAATTCTATTAGCTGTGAAGGTTTACTGAGTTAAAAATATACGTTCCACCCACCGACAGTAGCGTAAAACGATGAGAGAAAAAATTAAAGTTTTTTACCAGCCGCGGATCCTACAGTGAATGTTGCGGCAACGGAGCCAATTTTGTTGGCCAAGGCACAGCGGTAGAGACCGTCGAATTGGGACGCATATTCCTGTAAGAAATAGATTAATGAATACATAATTACATAAATATATAAATAACTAAAAAATAAATATATAAATAAATAAGTAAATAAATAAATATATAAATAAATATATAAATAAATAAGTAAATAAATAAATAAACATGGGGATTCTATTCAGATGACACATGTTCATTTGGTTTCTGAGCTGGTGGAGGGGTTGTTCCAGATTTGCTTTTATGGGGCTTATTCCGACATTCGGGGTATTATGTAGAACTCACAAAGCATGAAAACAAAAAATTAGGCACTTTTTTGCAAATATACCTATTTATATCAGATGGTTTTAGCTATTTTTTTCGTCTGCTAAGTTTTGCAGCATTTTACACTCACAATCCTCATGCCCGCTTCCCACTGCAGGTTTAAGGTTTAAGGTTTAACGTAGAACATGAAGTGAGCATATTGTACATTCCCACTGCATAGGTTTAAGGTTTAAGGTTTAACGATGTTGAAAAATTTCAACTTTTTGGTTTAAGGTTTAAGGATTCAGTCAATCAGTTACGAGCTGTAGGCGGAGCTTGTATATTCTGTCAATCAGCTCCGAGCCGTGTGTAGGCGGAGCTTCTGCATCCAGCCAATGAATATACAACATTCAAATATCGTTAAACCTTAAACTGCCAGTGTGAATGAAACGTTAAACCTTAAACCTTAAACCAAGAGTACATAATAGTGTCTCACTCTTTACAGAAGAAGAGTGAGACACCCTCCTTTCTGCCTGTGTTATAGCGCAGGCAGATGCGCTCGTCATTTCCAGCCCACATGTTGCCGTTTTATGCAACATGTGGGTAGCCAATCAGAAGCGACCTTCGCTTCTGTTGGCTGGACGCCTGTGCACGTGCTCCAATCAGCACGCAGGCGGCCTCACGTGCTCCAATCAGCACGCTGGCCGCCATTACAGCCATTTCATTGTTACATTTTGCCATGATCGGTCGGGTTGGGGGTTTTTTTGTTTTTTTTGCCCAAAGTTATAGTTTGCCGACATTTTTATCACCGTTTTCAGCGATTATTGCTAGTATGTGCTGAATATGATGTTAACTGGTAAGTTAAATGTGTTTTTGACAAATTTCAGCCAATAGCACGTGAGGCCGCCTGCGTGCTGATGCCGTGCCGTGCCGCCTGCGAGCACGTGCATAGGCGTCCAGCCAATCAGAAGCGAAGGTCGCTTCTGATTGGCTACCCACATGTTGCATAAAACGGCAACATGTGGGCTGGAAATGACGAGCGCATCTGCCTGCGCTATAACACAGGCAGGCTGGAGAGTGTCTCACTCTTCTTCTATAAAGAGTTGGACACTATTATGTACTCTTGCTTAAACCATAAACCTTAAACCTGCAGTGGGAAGCGGGCATCAGAATCAGAAGCACATTTCAAGTTTCAAAGCACCCCTTTTCTCATAAAGCCCAGTTCATACTCGTCCTTAAGGACTGTCCTTGTCCCTAAGAAATGTCCCTGTCCCTATGCGGGTTTGATTCATACTTTTCTGGTGTCCTTTTCCTTTTCCCTGTCCGTAAGCTGCGATTGATTCATACTTGTCCCTAAGCAGCTTAGGGAATGTCCTTAAGCAGCCATAAGGACTGTCCCTGTGTCCCTAAGCAATCTTGAGCATGTTCTACTTTTTCCCTGTCCCTAAGCAACTCGGCCAATCAAAATACGGCAGTTACCACATGTGACACGAAGAACAGCCAATCACGGACTATCTCGACTACTAGTGAAAGAATGTCGTGGACTTGTGTTGCGGTATTAATTCTATCGTTATTTTTGGGTTATTTAACACATATTTGCGTCAAAAATATTTGGTTTTCAATTTTTATACCAAGAGTACATAATAGCTTCTCACTCTATATAGAAGAAGAGTGAGACACTCTCCAGCCTGCCTGTGTTATAGCACAGGCAGATGCGCTGGTCGTTTTCAGGCTACATGTTGACATTCTATGCAACATGTGACTGGCCAATCAGAAGCGAGCTTCTAATCTCTGATTGGCCGACGCCTGTGCACGTGCTCCAATCATAAAACGGGATAGGGATAAAGGCTAATAACTCATTATTTATTCATAGTCTGCTTGTAAAAACATTAAAAAAGGTTTGCAAATTAGAGGCCTGCACGGGCCTATTTTTTCGGCCCGTGGCCCGGCCCGGCCCGTTGCCTTCCGTCGTCGGCCCGGCCCGGCCCGGCCCGTTAGGACCATTTTCAGGCCCGGCCCGGCCCGGCCCGTTCAGAGTCGTCTGTCGGCCCGGCCCGGCCCGGCCCGTTGGCAGGAAAAAAGGTCAGTTGTCCGTAGACTCCTCATATTGCATTTTCAAATAGTGTTACTCGTACCAATGGCGTACCCAGAAAAAATGTGGGGGAATGACCTTACCATTTCTTTGTAATGGGTTAAAGTGCACTTTTTAGTAATTTTAACACTTTAGCATTAGAAACACAAGACCACTAAGCAACCAAGTTGCAGGCCGTACGGGTCTGGGGGCGGCAGCCCATAGAGATAAAATTGGAGATTTTTTCAATTTTTAGACTGAATTTGGTCAACTGGAGACGCATCTCAGAAAAATTAAAACAAAAGGTGGGAAGTGGGAACGTCACACCAGTAGATGCAGCATAAT
Source organism: Trissonchulus sp. WLG1_4 (assembly GCA_030248245.1). Lineage (NCBI taxonomy): Eukaryota > Metazoa > Nematoda > Enoplea > Enoplida > Ironidae > Trissonchulus > Trissonchulus sp. WLG1_4. The sequence goes on along the minus strand of JASANF010003137.1, from coordinate 113,760 downwards.
GTACTCGTGTGTACATGCATTAGCTTTGCTGAAAAATAATAACAAGGAATATTAACCCACAGAGTTGCAGGGGTCTGGGGGCGGCAGCCCCCAGCAAAACATAGAGAATTTTTTGATTTTTAGGCTCAATTTCGTCAACTGGAGACGTATCAGAAATTATTTGTCCGCGAAGTCAGGCCCGTGGCCCGGCCCGGCCCGTCAGCTTTCGGCCCGCGGCCCGGCCCGGCCCGTTGGCTATTGAGCCAGGCCCGGCCCGGCCCGGCCCGCGGGCCGGGCCGGGCCGGGCCGGGCCGCGGGCCGTGATGCAGGCCTCTATTGCAAATACCTTTGGGGATATTTTGGCAAACTTTCAGCGAAATTGATTGAGAAACTTTGAAGAAATTTAGAAAAGTTTATATCTCAAAAGTTTCTCAATCAATTTCGCTGAAAGTTTGCCAAAATATCCCTAGAGGTATTTGCAAACCTTTTTTAATGTTTTTGCAAGCAGACTATGAATAAATAATGAGTTATTAAGCTTTTAACTCTATCTAAATGCTTATCAACACATCAGCGATTATATACTAAAGTGTGTTACGCAGGGAATCTACGCGCTGATTGGCCAGTCACATGTTGCATAGAATGTCAACATGTAGCCTGGAAATGACGAGCGCATCTGCCTGCGCTATAACACAGGCAGAAAGGAGAGTGTCTCACTCTTCTTCTATATAGAGTGAGACGCTATTATGTACTCTTGTTTATACCAACCCGAAATATACCAGAAGTTCATAAAGATGTTCTAGTGCCACAATTTCTATACCTTGGAAGTCGAGTGGTTATGATTTTTGCTTTTCAACCTATGGATCACAGTTCGAATCCCATATTCGAAATTTTGGATTTTCTTTTTTTGCAGCCTATAAATAGGGTTGATAACTTTTTCACGGTACTTTAAACAAAACGCAGTTTATCCAATGACGTTTGAGCATTAGTTCATGTGAGAAATACTATTTCCTTGTCCTCAAGGAGTATGAATCAATCACCTCTAAGGACAGGGACAAGGACATTTTCTATAGACCTTAGGGACATTTCTTAAGGACAGGGACAAAGCATGACGACACAGGGACAAGGACACCTAGGGACAGGGACAAGGACAACGCTTAAGGACACGGACAACGCTTAGGGACGAGTATGAACCAGGCTTAAGCAAGAACAGTGGCTTGTTTGAAATTTAGACTTTTAGTTTAACACTGCACTCTGCGGTGTCCTCAAGAGAAAAGTTTTCGAAGTATTAAATTGGTCGAAAAAAAGTTTTTTTTGGGGCACTTCTACCGAAATGGGAAGGGGGCTCAAAACGGGGGGGGGCGACCAAAATGGTGGGGACTTCGGACCAAATAAGGACAAGGGCGCCTTTCCAAGCCCCTCCCCCATTAAAAAATATGCCAGTTTTCTCACAAACCTGTATGACACAGGTGGCCTTATATCTTTCCGGTCCGTAGGCTTCCAAAGTGATCCGATATCCTTTCTCTGGCACCACTGGGTCTTCGTCTTTGTACCAAGCGGCCGTGGGTTTAGGCTCAGCCTGGACTACGCAGGTCATCACTATACTGGAACCCTTTTGACTGACAATAGGGTCACCAATGATGGAAGGACCTTTGGTCATTTTAAATGAGTGGGCTTGTAATGCAGTGATGCTGGAATACACGAAAATTGGGATGGAATTAAGAATGCGACACAAACTTGCGCCTTCATTAAAGTCTAACCAAAAAGTGTTGGACCCTGAGACAAAAAGAAACACGCGATTTCATTACGAAAAAACAAACTGCAAGCATCAAGAGTACAGCGTATATATATGTTGTGTAGTCACAGAAATCATGCCACCCGTTTTGTCTCAGAGTTCAGCAATTCTGGTCAGACTGCTTGCGAATCAGGGATTGGCTGTTTTTTAGAGTCATCTGCTTAGATGCAATAGCAAAGTAGAGCAGGTTTCATTTTTGCTTAAAAAACACGTTTGTATGGCTGCTTAAGCGCAATCCCTATGTTGCTTAGGGACAAGTATGAAATTGTCGCAGCTTAAGGATAGGAAAAAGTTTAAGGACACAGCGAAGGTATAAATAAATCCTTCTTGAGGACAAGAACAAACTTTTAAGGGAAGTCTTAAGGACAAGTATGAACCGGGCTTTGCTATATGAATTAGCCGAAACAATAGTGATTTCGGGTCTTGGCGAAGCAGCTTTGTGTTTGTGCACTTGAAAAATTGTGTTTTACAGCTGTGAAATGGCAAAACTTCTTGGAATAAATACTTAAAAGTTGAGTATCGTTTATTGTTTGGAGTTTTAGGTTTTTTGCCTTTTTTGATGGATGCTACAACTAGCTTGAGATGTTTTTTAGAATGTACAAAATGTTAAAAGGTTTTGGCGAATGATTCTATATTGACTTTAAAGCAGTCTTCTTTTACTTATTTTTCCCACTCCAAAAATACCTACATACCTATCTGTCTGTACTTCAAAATGTACGATGCAAAAAATGAAAAATAAAAAATCAGTGCATTAAAATTGGAAGTAAAATTTCATTCAAATTAAAAAATATATAATATATACTTGAGTCTATATATGCGGCTTACGGAAGAGAGAGTTTGATGTTACAGGTTCATTATTAGATACGCGATAAGTTAGCGTACATTTAAGCCAATATTCTCATTTCAATTAAAGAAAAAAATGTGATCCGTTAACTTGGCTGTGTAATTTGAGGGAATCAAAAAGGGTGTTTAGCCTTAGACTTGGTCTACAACGTTTTTTAGTCGTGGTGAAAAGTTTGGGTTTGAAAAGGCTGGGTTTGAGTTAAACACCTTTTGTGAAACCCGGCTATTGTGTACATAATAAGAGTACATAATAGCACTATTATGTACTCTTAGACACAAATAACAACAACCAATGTTAATCTGTGTTAACATTATTTTCAGCAATCAGTTATTGTTAAAGACGTCATAAAAATAATGTCAGGGTTGTTTTAGCAAGCACCAATTCCACACCGACAACAGCTGCTAGCTGCAAATATTTGCTGGAGAAAAGAAATCGGAAAACTTGGGGGAAAAAGAAAAGTTGCGGAAAAGCCGCCACAAACGAAGCCAGAAAAGAAGATTTGGAGAAAAATTGGAAGTTTTGGAAGTAAGGTTTAGTCATAATTAGTCAGCCGACAAACCTGTTTGGCGTCAAACTTTGTTTCAAGTAACGGCAAAAGTGAGGTACTACACAAGACGCAACTTTGTGAAAAAACTTTTTTCTGACGTGTGATGTAGAAATGGTTTTTTTGACATCTGTGTGGATAATTTTCAGTTGAAAGAAAAATAAATTGATTTCAGAAAATTCATTGTTGTCTAAAAATTTAAAAATCGGTGTGAAAAATTGTTAAAAAACCATCAAACTGTTAAAATTCTCCGAAATTATTAGAAATTCTCTAGCAAGACGAAATGGTTGAAAGCGATGCCGTTTCAGAATCGTGTGAGGTAACGACTGTTAAATTTAATTAGTTTAAGTTAATAAAATAAATTAAAACTTTTCCGAACCTGTCGGCTGTTGGGAGGTTTATATAATTGCGGAAATGATCGTTGCAAGAAAAATTGCGCATTGCAAAAATTCCAAGCAATGTCTTGGAAAACAGGCGTTCCGAATACTTTTTTAATGACGTGACAGACAACCGAACGGAACTCGCATTACCGAAAAAATATATAGTCGATATTTTTTTGCAATTTTAAAATTATAACAGTTTATATTGATGAATTTGCTCAACTTTAAAACAGCGTAGCCTTGAGAATGGTCTTTCTTTAGAATAACAGATGTTTTTTATATGTAGAATTAATTTACTGATTTAAATTAAAAATTTAATCACACATCAATAGTTTAATTAATGTAAAAATTGGTTAAAAATATCAATGTCATAGACAAGCCATCGAGCCGAACTTTAGATAAATCGGTGAATTGGATTAGCTTTTTAGCTCGAGGGAGGAAAATTTGTAAAAAATTCTTGACGGAAAAATATAGCGAGAGACCCACAGACAGGTGAAAAAAATTGCTGAGCTGTTTTAAAAAAAATTAAAAAGTTTTAGCTCAGCTGTTTTGTTGCGGATGCAGGGAGGATCATCCATTTTTTGCTGCAACAAGCTGCAGTTTTTGATTGGAGAGAATTGGACCTACTTTTTGACTTTGGAATTGAAATTTTACATTTGCTTTATCAAGAATTTTTTCGAAACCTTTTTTTGAAATGGAATATATACTGATATGTAGTATATACGTCAAGTGGTTTTTAATTTTTTGAATTTTTGTTGCTTTTTTTAAATAATTGTTTTTTGGTTGCGAAAAAATAATATAATAATAAAATAATAACATAGCATAATAACAATAGCAAAGAAACCATTTTATGAATTTTCTTGAATCTTATTGTGACTAGACTATCCTACGAGACTACTTGGGGAAAAAGGGTAATACTTGAGTAAGTTTTAAACTTGTATATTTCTCAAGTAAACTTGAACTTATATCCCAAAAGTGAACCTTGCTGCAAACTTCAAAAGATCATAAAATTTTATACACCTTGTATTTTGCGCAAAAAACAAGTCAACCCATCAATCAAGCTTTTTTTAATCCTAGTCAAGTTCATTTTTTACTGATTACGCAACAAGAATTTTTCAAATATGGTTCATATTTTAAAATATCTATACCTCCTTGCTCAGTTTGACGATTTATGGTGTCTGGCTCACTTTTTTTGGTAGCCGTTGAGGTTTAGTGTTGTTAATTTTAATTGCTTTATTTTTTTCAATCGGAACAATAAAATTTATCGATTAGTGCAGAGTAAAAATTGTTAAATTCAGCGGACTGGGGCGTCTAACGGTAAAAATAGGATGCCACTCTGAAATGAAACCTGGGAATTTTACCACGCAAATTTCTTTACCTCATAGTGTAACCCCAGCTTCGTTTACGAGCAATAAGGTGCAAACTTTCCGGAGTGGGCTTGGCATATTTATAGACTAAATGTTAGGGATGGCTGTGCCCCATGAAATTGGGGGGTGGGGCGCACCAAAGTTACCATGAGACATAGTTTATTGGCAAAAACTATTGTTTATACGTAATTAAGGCTTTACTGATACTGAACTTAAGGGGGTTTTTTGTGTGTTTTTTTTGGTGTTTGGTTTGTTTTTTTTTTTTTTTTCTTTTTTTTTTTTTTTTTTTGTCTTGTGGTTTGTTTGTTTTTTTTTTTTTGTTTTTTTTTTTTTTTTTTTTTTTTTTTTTTTTTTTTTTTTTTTTTTTTTTGTGTGTTGGGAGAGGGGGGAAAAAATATAATTTTTGTTTTTTTTTTTTTTTTTGTTTTTTTTTTATTTTGGGGAGAAAATAGAAAAAAGAGTGTGTCGATGGGAAGTGTGAGTTTGTTTTTTATTTTTAATATTATTTTTTTTGTGTGTTTTAAAAATAACAATATATTTTTTTTATAAATTTTATTTTTGTTTTTTTTTTTTTTTTTTTTTTTTTTTTTTTTTTTTTTTTTTTCTTTTTTATACTTTTTATTTTTTTTTTTTTTTAATTTTTTTTTTAATTTTTTTTAATTTTTTTTTAATTTTTCTCAAATTTCAAATTTAAAAAAATTTTTATATCAATTTTCTTTTTTTTTTTTTTTTATTTTTAATTTTGATTATTTTTTCAAAAAACGACATAAAACCACATCACTAAGTCATAGATAATGTCGCATATAATATACCGGAAAAAAGTTTTGGGCTACGAGAAGGGAGATACATATGTATTGCAACAACCAGAATAAGACGCAACTTTTAGACATACCCACATGTACTAGCGCAATGAAATTACGAAAAACTCAGCTGGAAAATGGGGTTCAAAAGGGATGGGCGGTTTAATTTTAAAAAAGCATCGTCTTAAATTAGCAACTGAGGCTTGTAAGCTACACATTCCCACAAAAAACCGCTTAGAAGCGGCAAAGTCAAAACGGTGACATATTTTTGCTAGTCTAATCCCTTAGCAAATTGGCTGAAACTGGTTTGAGGTGAGTGAAATTCTAATTTGAGGCTTATAGTCGTTTTTAGGGGAATTCATTTTTGACTTTAAGCCAAAGAACACAAGCAAACAGCTAGCCGGCTGACTTTTCACCCTGTAAATTTTTTCGACACTGTCTTATGGGGTTTTCACGGAACTCTGACAGCTAGGTTGGCAAACGAACAGAATAGGTAAAAATCGCTGGGATATACTTAAAATTGATTTTGATAATTCATGATTTGAAACTTTTTTGGATTAATTTGAAACAGAGCAGGTTTCAGTTTGTTACTTTTCAGTAGGGAATATTTTTCCGTTTCCTCACATATAATTTTCTTCTTTCAACATCCAAATATATAATTTTTGCTATTAGATTTGAAGTTAGCACGCCTATAAGTACAGTTTAAAAAAAACCTGAAATGTAGTTGCCCTCCGCAATAATATGCCTATGCCCCGCAAAGGTCAGCACTGGCAAATAGTCTTATTGGGTCTTTTTGACCATCATGGCTAAACAGGGTATTTAAGCAACAAATTTTAGTCATTTTTTAGCCATCGCAAACTACAAAACTTGTTTTTTAATCAAATGCGAGATTTAATCTGTTGAAATAGCTAAGCTATCGGTCTCAGATCACAGATCACAGAATTGGTCGCCTTGAGTGACTAACCAGTACCAGCCACTACTTTGAATAGTTTACATACATAGTTGTGCGCAGAAATCTGACTACAAGTCGGGGACGTTCAAGCACGTGACACTAAGCTATGCACAAGTTTTGATTAGGTACAACAACTGACAACTGTAGGTACATATACATACTTTAAACTTTAATCACTTTGATCTGTATAAGGGTTTATATAAGCAATTTAGTAGCTAGTTTACCAAAATCAGGCGACAGCCCTTAAAGATTCGCACTTTAGTGGCCCGGCCCGACCAGCCCAAATGAAACAACCCCAGTCAGGGGCATGGGTCTTGAGGCAGGCTCAAGATCAAGCTTATTGTCCTCAGCTCAGTCCTACACGTGATCCTTAGCTTAGGCTTAGGCTTAATTTATTGCCTAAAGTCTTCGTCTTAATTCAGTTCTTTTCGTAACGAAATCACATGTTTCGTTTTCTCAAGTGGTGCAACTAGCTATTTTTTGTCAGACTTTCGTTTGTGCCAGTTCATCCAATCGCACTTTAAAGTCTGACAAAAAATAGTTGCACCACTTGAGAAAGCGAAACATGTGATTTCTGTACGAAACGAACAGATTTTGCCTAGCAAGAGTACAGCAAGTAGTCGCAGAAGTCATGCCACAAGAAGTGGCTCACCAATTGTTGTCAGACTTTAGTTTATTGGCAACAAGTTTTCAGTGTCGTTCGATCCAGCCTGGCCTCATCACCCATCGCTCTGTTGCAGCTCGATGACGATGCAACAGTCGCTGTGGTCCGAAGTCTGGTCTCTGCTGCCCGCTCCCTTGGGGGCACGTGTCCGTGGGGAGCTATGTCAGTGGGCCCGGCACTGTGCCGCGCTGCAGCCCGCCTGTCGAACGCTCAGTCAGCTAACGCCGCCGATGGCTAGTCCGCAAGAAGGCGGCTCCGGCGCTACCGTATGGAACCGTACTTTACTTTACTTACTTACTTTATATACTTACTTACTTACTTACTTACTTTACATTTACTTACGTACTTAGGAAGGGTATATCGGACTAGAAGATTGTAAAGCCCGGTTCATATACTTGTGCTTTTTAATTGTCTCATCAAACATGTAGGTATGAAGGGGGATCGCGAGGGGACCCCCCCCCAATCGAGGGGCCGGGGAAAATGGTCCCGAAAATTTGGGCAAAATTTAGTTAAAATGGCAGTTTTTTGGGAAAATTTTGAAAAATTTAGCAAAATTAAGGGTATGTTTGGTCGATCAGTTGGAGAGGGTGCCCAAAATTTGGCCGCAGAGCCCCTCCAAAAAAATTTTTTTGACCCCGTTACATGTATGATTGTCGTCATGGTTTTGTCCCTAAGCGATTTCAGAAAAAGCTTATAACCTAGCCAAATGATTTAACATTTCGCGCAGTCACAGTCATATGTATCATATGGACATGTAGTTGGCCTGGGGGGGGTTACATCCCCCCAAAAAAATAAATTTGAGCCCCGTCCCTCAGAACTTAAACAACTACACAAGAAAAAATTTATATAAATAGTGGTTAGCGCCCAATTATTTTTTGTATTACTACACAAGAAAAATAGTTATATAAAGAGTGGCAAGAGTACGTCTCACTCTATATAGAAGAAGAGTGAGACACTCTCCAACCTGTCTGTGTGCTAGCACAGGCAGATGCGCTGGTCGCTTTCAGGCTACATGTTGACATTCTGTGCAACATGTGGCTGGCCAATTAGCGTGTAGATTCTCTGCGTAACACACTAAAGTGAACCTACGCAGAGAATCTACGAGCTGATTGGCCAGCCACATGTTGCACAGAATGTCAACATGTAGCCTGAAAACGACTAGCGCATCTGCCTGTGCTAGAACATAGGCAGGCTGGAGAGTGTCTCACGATTCTTCTATAGAGAGTGAGACGCTATATTATGTACTCTTGATAGTTGGTAGCTAACCAATTATTTTTTGTATTACTACGCAACAAGGTTTTTTTTGTGTCAGGAGTGTCCAAAGACAATTTTTTTTCTTGCGAAACACAATTTTTTTCTGCAGGACACAACTCTCGAGAAACCCCTGACAATGCTTTCTCATTGAATATGGTGATGAATGCTTGGTTGCTTCCAAAAAAAATTTCCGATACGTCTCCAATTGACCTAATTTGGCCTGAAAATAAAAAATTCTCCAATTTTTTTTCTGGAGGCTGCCGCCCCCAGACCCCTGCAACCCTGCAACTTATGACTTAATTTTCTCTTTTTTGAACAAAGCCTATGCATGTGTACATGAGTACATTAAGCTGTATTTACCCTGTAATGTGACGTTCGAAACTTCGAACTCTTTCCCTGACTGAAAAACTTTCTGATACGTCTCCTATTGACTAAATTTAGCCTAAAAATCGAAAAAGTATCCATTTTTTTCTGTGGGCTGGCGCCCCTGGACCCCTGCGACGTAGTAGCTTTTTGTGTTTCTTGATTTTATGTTATCTTTTCTGTGTTAATTAGTATATATATTATGCTACATCTACTTATGCAATACGCTTGCTGATGTGGGTCTTTCTTTTGGTTTCAATTTCCCCGCTGCAACGTTTCCGATACATCTAATTTTGTTTTCTAAGCTCAAATTTGCCCAAACGTACCCGCAAGTGTTCCAAAAATTGCTTTTTTTATGCAAGTTTGTGCATAACAATTTTAAAAAAGCTCCAGCTTCTGGGTGCAGCAGCACCCAGACCCCCGCAACCAATGTAGGTGAATTCTGTGTTTCATTTACTAGCGCGGCTAAAAATTTTGGCTATATTATACCTCCATTGCAAATTTCTCTGTACGCCAACTGCACATTTTACGTACTTTTCTGCATAACTATAAACCATTGTATAAAATTTCTGGGACCGCCCCTGCTGTGTATACAATATACATAATATTATATACTTGACTCGAACGGCCGAACTGACACCCAGACACACTCGACGCTTACGGGACACAATTTTTTTTCGCCGGACACAACTTGGACACACCTTCTATTTTCAAAAAAACCCTGCTACACAAGAAAAAATTATATAAATAGTGGGTAGCTAACCAGTTATTTTTATAGTATGTATATAAATGTACGTATATGTATATACTATGTCAAATTGAAGTACACACACATTTTTGCTTTCACAATTGTCATTTATGTTTAGCAGTTAAGTAGTTAGTATTTTGATAGTAGACAGTTTTTCTGCTGGTTCTTACAGTCCATCTCGTAAGTCCCTGAATATTCCATATTTGTCAAAGTCAGGATGTTTTGCTCGACAATAGCTATAAAAACCGTTGCCATGTACAGGCGGTCACGATTTTAGCCGCAAACTGATTTATTAATTGGAGGTTTCAAATGCAAAGACACCCCTCCTCCCTTTCAAAACCACGGATCGGATTTTAATTATAAATCTAGTGCGAGATAATTGACCACTAAATTGAACTGAAGGCCGACGTCACACAAAATTTAGGTTGTTTTCGTCGTAAGTCTGTGGCTGACATAGGAACCTTCAGGCGGAGTTTTTTTGCGCCTTGACGCAATGCAGACTTAGTTGCAGCTGTTGAACTACATACGTTATCTTCGTGGCAGACGTATATAATGGTAGGTAATTACGTAAGGGTGTGGATTAACTGTGGTTTTTGTTGCGCCAAATCATATGGTATAATTGATGTCAAGGTTAGAATTACGTAAAATACAATTATCAATGAGTAGAGATTACGTAGTAAAATTGTAGAAGTTGAAACAGGAGATTGGAATGCTGAATGATAACTTTTGTGGAATAATTCATTTTTCAGAACGAATATAAATAGTGTTCAAGCATATAGATAGACACCTAAATCTATACATTTTACTCAATTAACTCAATTCTGCATACTGAAAAGAATTAATTCTCTTAGCATATTCAAGCCAAAAGCACAGGCCAAGAGCAAAACTTTACGATTTGAGGAATTTTGGATTTTGTACAGATGCATCTACACCATGGGGTGCTGCCTTTCCTGTGAGCTTTTGACACGCCTTGATATCACATAAAGCGTGTTTTTCTGTACTGTATAACTGGCTTAAGGTGGTGGTAGTTCCAAAATCGTAGTTTTGCTATGAACATCAGATTACCTATGTTATGTATTTTCAAAGCTTTTTTAGAAACTAATCAGTAAAGTTGGAATAAAATGATAGAAAATTTCGACACACGACCCAAAACTGTCTGCTATCATGGTTTAATCATTATAAAATCACAAGTAAAGTAGGCTAGCTACTCATTGGCTTACAGTTCGGTTAACCAACGTGGTAGCTAATCTAAATATCGGAATTTTACATCAGATTAAAAATGTTTCGGGCATGTTTAGGTGACGTTTAATTATAATTGTATAATATAATAATATAATTTTTTCCGTAAGTTTTAACACAAGGCTGCCTCCTTTGATTATTATTTCCCGGCGCCAAAAAATTGGAAACTTAACCAAATTGCCAAATTTACGTCTTGGCTCCCATTTCAGAAATATAGAGGAAAGGTAACTCTCTTGAAAAATGCAGACGGTGTTGGCCAAAAGTGCTTTTGTGAAAAATTATGACAAGTCAAAAATTTTGGAAAATTTAGTCACTTTGAAATTTTTCAACATGCTAAATTTTGATATATATATATATATATATATATATATATATATATATATATATATATATATATATATATATATATATATATATATATATATATATATATATATATATATATATATATATATATATATATATATATATATATATATATATATATATATATATATATATATATACACACACTCCATAGAAAATGCTACAGGCCTCAGAACTGCACAAAAATTGGTGTCATAAGTCAGTTTGGGATGCGCTTTCCACCTACAGACTCACAAAGGGCCTATGTCTAAAGGTGCAGCCAGGAAGCACTAGGGTTTTTTTCCCCGCAAAACGCGTAGGGTAAGGATTTTTTCCCGCACCACTATATATGTTGGTAATGAAGATACATTTAAAAGGTTCAGTCAATTTTTGCAATTGCGCAATGTTGACTTTGTGCATGTGAAATTTTTTAACCTTCTTTCTGGCGTAGAGGGCTAAAATTGGGTATTCAGAATTTGCACACGACAAAAGTAAAATGCACAGTCAAAAAGTATTTTGCACAGATTTTGAACACTATCGAAAACAAAAAAAACCCTGTTGTATATACATACACGTCTCTCTCTACCCATAGTTTATAGATCTGACTAAAAAAAGGAAACTGCGATTGTGGAACTACCATCTTAAGTGTCCATTTTATTTTTTTGTACAGCAGGAGCCACGGCAGTGTGTCCGTTTAGCCGGCAAAATTAGGAAACATTCCCGCCACCAGCTATACGACAACTTTGATATGTAGACTGTGAGTGGATTTCACAAAGGTGGTTTTTCGAAACCATGGTTTTGTACGTTTTCATATGATTTGCACTTAATTTCATAATACGAATTATCGTATGTTTCGTTACGAACTTCGGTTGATTTTCTTAAACCGTGGTTTTATGTAGCTCAAATGAAATTTTAAGTTGGAGTTTCAGTAGAACAGCGACTTGCTGTGCTGCACGTTTGAATTTCAACGGAGCTTAAACCACGGTATTAAGAAAATCAACGAAATTTTAACGATTCAGGCAATATTTCATAAAGAAATTATGTGCAAATCATGCAAAAACGTTCGTCAAACCATGGTTTTGTAAAACCACCTTTTGTGAAATCCACCCTTAAGGGGGGAGGGGCTACCCAGGTCAAAAATCAAAGTTCTCCAATTTTGCTTATTTTCACATAATATGTTACTCCCCCAAGGCACCTCTACCTCAGATAAGAACAATTAAGCTTGAAGGTGCACTTTTTGTTCAGTGCGTTTGTCCGTGTATTTACTTAGGCAAAAGTACGTCAAAAAGCCGAAAAGTAGCCCTTATTTGGACAATTCTACCACAAACCACATTAAGCCAATCAGGTCGAAACTTGGCATAGTGGTAGCCCACATGTATGCGCAAAATCGTATGATCCGGATTTTTTACATGTATTTTCAAATCTAAAATCGAGGGCGAAATGTGAAAAAAGGGCCGTTTTTTGGACCCGCCAAATTTGAGTGATTTTACATTTGACGTCATTGCTCAGGCCATGGGCAAAAATTTAAAAAAATTAATCATTGAGGTTGAGATATGACGTTAGGCTATTGAATCATGTAAAAATCAGCTTCGTCAGTGTTAACAAAAAATTCTAGTACAGGGGCGCTTTGCAACCACAAAAAACTTTTTTTGCGACTATGATTTACACGTAAAATTGAATTTTTGGGAGCCCCTAGTGAAAAATTGGCAAAAGCATTGGTTCCAGTTTGTTACATCTGCGATGCGCCTTCCCTGGGGCTACATTGTGTGCAAATTGGAAGCGAATCGGAGAACCTAAAATTTTCACTTTTTTAGGTAGCCCCCCCTTAAGGCCTATTCACATTTCACACGAGGGAGCATGAGCGGGCGCATGAGCAGGTGCACGAGCGGGCGCATGAGCGGGCGCACACGCACCCTTGCCTATTGCATTGTGTGAAATACTGCAGCTGGCAGTGTGAAAATAGAATGCGCCCGCTCATGCTTCATGGCGTGCGCCATGGAGCAAAATGCGCCCTCGTGTGAATAGGCCTTTATAGTTTAGTAAAACCACCTTTATGAAATCCACCACCCTCTGGTGAGTTTCAGAGCTACCAAGACTGTCCCAACAATCTGCTGTGTCACGACCGTGGCCGCTGTCAACTGGTCCGGGTCTATAGTCTGGGCATGAGCCTGGAAGAACGTTTCCTCACCTGTTCCTGCCACACTGGCTGGACGGGCACCTTTTGCCAGCATCACGTGACTAGCGTGGCCTTTAGTCAGAACGCTGCTGTTCTGAGTAATCATGCACTGCTGCTGCTTGGCGTGGGATTTCTGTTCCTATTGCTGTGCGCTATTGCGGGATGTTGCTATATTTATTGGCTGACACGACGGTGCGTGTGGTTTTCAGCGAGAGTCTATATATAATTATTGCATAGATGTTTTTTATTATACTTGGTCTTTTTTTCTGCATTGTTTTGTGAGCATATAACATATATATTTCGGATTCTAATGCCCGCTTCCAACTGCAGGTTTAAGGTTTAAGGTTTAACGTTTCATTCCCACTAGCAGTTTAAGGTTTAACGATATTTGAATGTTGTATATTCATTGGCTGGATGCGGAAGCTCCGCCTACCCACAGCTCGCAGCTGATTGACAGAATACAGAAGCTCCTCCTACAGCTCGTAACTGATTGACGGAACGAAGAAGCTCCACCAACAACAGCTCGTAGCTGATTGGCTGAATCCTTTAACCTTAAACCAAAAAGTTGATAGTTTTCAACATCGTTATATAAAACTTAAACCTTAAACCTATGCAGTGGGAATGTGCAATATGCTCATATCATGTTCTACGTTAAACCTTAAACCTTAAACTTTAAACCTTAAACCTTAAACCTTAAACTTGCAGTGGGAAACGGGTATAAAAGTATAAGGGGTCCGGCTTTAGTTATTTTTTATTAAAAAACTTTTGTTTTTTGTGCTCAAGAACAAGTTGCTTGATGACCTTGGCTCGGACTTGTAGGAGATTTACAAGAATTTATATACAATTGTTTTTAATTTGATCTATTTTGCGTTAACGTCATCAATATTGCGAATTAGTACGAAATGTTATTAGTTACCTAATACACATTTACATACGTCATGCAGGGGCGGTCCCAGGGGGGGGGCGGGGGGAACGGCCGCCCCCCCCACCGAAATTTGTTCCAACTGAAATTTTACGCAAGGGTCCCCCTTTGGTTTTTATGGTCCGGCCGGAAAATTTTTCTGATGCGTCCCCAATTGACCAAATTTAAGCCCGGTTCATACTTGTCCTAGGCTAAAGGACACAGGGACAAGGGTAAGGACAAATTTTGGTCAGCTACTGTGAATAATTGACACAAGCGTTCTGGCAAATTTTTTGCATATGATTTGCAAGTGACCCAAACTTTATTCAAAAATTTATTCAACTTTATTCATTGTGAAACGTTGGCTTATTTGGCCAAGCAGTTTTCTTGGAATCGCTTAAGGACAAAACGATAGGGACAGGACAAGGAAAAGGACTAGTATGAACCGGGCTTTAGTCTAAAAATAAAAAATTTCCCCAAATTTTTTCCTGGGGGTTGCCGCCCCCAGACCCCTGCGACTCCGTGACTTACTATTCCTTGTTATTATCTTTCATCAAAGCCTATGCATGTATACCTGAGTACATTATCCTGCATTTGCATGTCTACACAAGTATATTATGCTGCATTTAGTGGTGTAATACACTGTCTGATCTGATGTTCCCATCTTGTGTTTTATTCTTCTGTCAGAAACAATTTCTGATACGTCTCCAGTTGACCTAAAAATTGAAAAAATCTCTATTTTTTCCTGGGTACACCACTGGCTTTTACTACAAACAGACTCAATTTATTGCTGATATGGCTGCGGCTGTAACAAAATAGCGTAAAGCTGAAAAACGCTATTATTAAAAGTGAAAAAATTTCTTCAGACCTCCGCCCCCCCCCCCCCGAAATCGAAGTCTGGGACCGCCAGTGACGTCATGTACATATGTGTACGAATATAGTCAATTGTCCTTTATCATATTAAATAATTAAGTAAGTTTGAATTTGAAGTAAGTGATTATTAATTGTTAATCTCTTTTGAAAAAATTGTTCGATTGTGTTTCATTAATTAGTAAAGTAAATCGTATATATATTTCTCTAATCGCTAACAACTGGTAAATATTGGTTAGATTTAGCGAAACATATGGCGCTGTCGTTTTGGATTTTTTTCTTTTTTACTTCTTCCATCAAAACAACAAATTTGATTGAATGCTTAAAATAACGTTCTGTAAAAAAGCATGAACAACGTCATGTTTAAAAAAAATATGAAAATTTATGTAAGTGCGCGGCAACCGTTTAAACACGTGAGCTAATGAAAATCTTTTGACCCCATCAGTGGCAGATCTAGAAATTTTCCATGGGGGGGGCTCGGACCACGATAGGCCCCACGACCAAGAGGCCCCATTTTTTGAAATGTGTTAAAATGCACTTAAATGCGATTATAACGCAAAAACGATACATGTTAACACATTTTGTTAAAAAAACCAATTTTGTATAAAAAAACAAATAAAACATATAAAATTACATACAAAACCGGCGCGCCGGCGAGGGTGCACAAGCTAGCAAATGGAAAACTGTAGAAAGATTTTTGGCACTACGAACCACCACAACAGGCTACTAGGGCCTAAGTAGGCCCAAAAGCAACATAGAGAGGGGCCTATATAGTGCACAGCCGGCTACAAGGGCCTAAATGGGCCCCCAAAGCAACATGGGGAGGGGACTATCTAGTCCACAACAGGCTACTAGGGCCTAAATAGGCCCTAAAACAACATGGAAAGCGACCTACTTGTATACGCCGGTCGGGGGCCTATCGGCCCCCGACTTGATACGCCGCTCGACCCAATGGGGCAGGCTCGAGCCCACCCCGCCCCCCCCCCCCTAAATCCGCCTATGGACAACATTGTGTTAAGTGCTAAATCTGTTGTAAGCAATTTATCTCGTGTGCGAGCATTCATGAACGGGGTCGAAATTTTGGAGGGCCTCTCCATCCAAATGTTGGGGACCCTCACCTGCAGATCGACCAAAAATACCTTAGTTTTGCAAAATTTTGTAAAAAATCTCGAAAAAAGTACCATTTCGCCCAAATTTTAGGCCCCCGGCCCCTTGATTTAGGAGGTGGTCCCCCCATCGCCCCCCATCATAGATGCATGTGTGCGAATAACCGCAGTGATATATAGTTATGCAAGTTACATAAAGGGTGTAGTTTATTTTACAATGAAATCAGATTAAAAATTAAGGGCCCAAGGCCTATATATCCGGCGACCGGCACTTTACTAAAAATCTGGTATACCATTTTCTTGAACAGTCCCGGATATGTATAGTAGAATGGTTCTGCGGAATAAACAAGCTCTAAGAGCTGCTTCATTCCCATAGGCCCAATATTGTATGTAGCATATCCGGCACCGTTTGTGAATAATTCTGCAACGTTCTTAGAAACGTGCCGGATATACTGTCCATTTCAAATAAAAATGCCTCCGACGCGTCGGCTGACACCAAAATTTCCGACGCGTAAGGTAATGTCATCTGACGCGTCTGGCGTCGGAATTTGGACGCCAAGAGGCATTTTAATTTGAAACTGACTGTATGATTTGGGCCAAATTTAGCAGCTGATTCATCTTAACTAGTTTGATATAAATTTTGCTCCATTTCGTCACTCATACATACATGTAATGTCCATATTCTTTATATCGTTCACTTCTAATTCCAGACGCGGTCTCCCCCCGTCCCCGCTTAGCTCCAGTCCCTCATCCAGTCCGGGGGGTGGCTTTTTCGACCAGCAACGGACGGTGGCCCCCCCTTGCACCAGCCCGCAGGGAATCAGTATTGTGGAGACAATGAGTCGACAAAAATTCGCCTATCCAGCTGAGCTCGACTCCGCTATGGGACCTCGGCGTCGTTCGGTCAAGGAATCGCCCACCAAAGGATGCCCTAGATGTCACCTTTCTAGCGGGGTCCCACTTTCCCACGGGGGGACCAATAGCTGGACACAATCTGTGGAAATCTATAACTCGCTTTTGCAGCGAAGTGACTAGATTGTGTCGAGTGAATTGCTGAGCACTGAGACAAAACAGGTGGCGTGGATGTTTGTGATTATATACTTTGATAGGAACTGTAGTTGATGAGTGAAGTTTAGTTTTTTTTGCAATGAAATCTCGAGTTTTGCTCTGAGAACTAAGGGTCCGGCAATTTTTGGTCACACCAGTTTTTTGTTATGATTCTCGCCCTATTTTTACTTGTTGTAAAACTAGCAATAATGTACATGCTTTTTCGTATCCGTAAAAAGTCCAGATAGCCTTTATGACTGACGGACAGACTGTTTTTTGAAATTTCGACATGACAAAAACAACCAGCTTTATAGCACCTTCACTTCAGTTTATCAGTCGGGTTGGAAGGGTCGTATTGACAGATACACATAAGAGGGGGGCACTCCTTTTGCCCCCTCAGACAGTGGGCACCCCTCCCTCACCTCCCCAACCCCCTTTCGATAGCCAGAAAAGTTGCCTGATCAGTAAAAAATCGAAAAAACGCTAGAATTTTCTGGCTGTGGCCAAAAAAGATCCATAAAAATGAGTTGACAATCAAAAAACCGTCAAAAATTTCCGGCTGTCACGGGAAGAGAACGAGAACCCGGAACCAACCCCTCTTTCGCCATTTTAGATGAAGAGTGAGATTCTCTCCTGTCTACCTTTGTTCTAGTACAGGCAGATGCGCTCGTCAATTTCAGTCTTGTTGAAATTTCGTTAAACAAGTATACGGTCAATCAGAGGCGAGCTGCCGTTCTGATTGGCCAGGGCGTTTGTGCACTGAACCAATCAGCACTCAGGCGGCCATTACAGCTAGTGGCGCAAATGCTGTCTGAGCACGCGCATATGTAGGTATGATTAGAGCACGTGCACAGCTTCCCTTCTGATTGGCCGTAAACTTGTTCAACGAAACTTAAACAAGTACTGTAGGCTGAAAATGACGAGCGCATCTGCTTGTGCTAGAACACAGGCAGGCAGGAGAGTGGCTCACTCTTCTGCTATAAGAGAGAGACACTATTTTGTACTCTTGTTCATATGTTTCTGAAGAATACAGTGGTCCATTCAGAATTATTACTGCTGTGGCTTTTACCGTATAAATTACAAAAAATCTTACAAAAAAATAACGCCATTCGCTACATTTTTTATACTCTGTGGCATTTTTGAAAGTTCTGCCTGTTGCTTTAGTAGATACGTGTGAATTCTAGGATGTTCTGGAAATTTGTTGTTTTTAAATAATGTTTTTGTGATATTTGTGTTGCTCAATTTTTGCTTTTTTTGCTTGTGTTATTCTTAACTTTTTGTGTATTATGGCTTGTGATTTTTTATTTTTTATTAATAAAGTACATAGCTGCGTTTTATTTGTAATATTTTTTAGAAGACGAAGGTTTATATTCATATCAAATTAAAATTTTCACAATGACAGCTTAGAAATTAGGCTGCATTAGGCTGTTGTAAATGTAAACAAGGGATTAGAATAGAGTGCTCGGAAATTCGGAATATAGATGCATTATATCCTTGTTTCGAGCATGTTTTCAGGCTTTCTGGAAAAATTCTCAGTTTTCAAATTTCATTTAGGTGCGCCGCGAAATTTCTGGTCACGTTTGTGAATGAGGCTGGTATAAACTATACATTTCTAAAATAGTATATGTACCAACCAGAAAAAATACTGAAATTAGAACATTAAAATGTATAGTATGAGATGAGTAAATTGTTAAATGTTTGCGTTTCTGAACTATCTTGCAAAGCATTCAGCTAGAAAACTACGCAATGAGCGTTGTTTTTTTTGAAATTAGAATTTCTTGTTTTCAGGAGTTACCGTACCTAAATTTTCTAAAGCATTTTTCCAACAATCGACAACGTTATGCTAACGACACAGAAAAGTAATTTTGGGTGACATTCACAAAGCGGGTTTAAGTTTAGACTCTGTCTAAGTCGAAGTGATCGCAATAAAATACACAGTGAAGGATCATTACTATGTTCTATTTCATTAGAAAAGAATGTTTTAGACTGAATCTATAGCTACATAAACGCGCTTTGTGAATCACGGAGATTGTGTCTAATCAGTGTTGAGTTATTTAAGTTAGGTAATTCAGTTTATCTAATCTTGATAATCCGAGTCGGTGAATAGACCCGATGAGAATTAATCTATTACAGTCGTGGCCTCAAATAACATGTAGTGACCTTTCACTCGGAGTTGACCCGAAGTCAACTTAAAGTTCACCCGCAGTTGTAATTAATACCTCAGCATGATAAGTTGGTGTGGTCTGAGTGAAGTTTGGAGACCTTTGCAGTTTGCTGACCTTATGACTAAGTTATGACCTAGCACATATGTGCAAGTAGCCTACATATTACAGTCCTGGCGTCAAATAGTCTCCGTCTGCTCGGAGTTTACACGAAGTCCACTCGGACCTCCACTCGAAAGTAAACTGAAACCACTTCGTGTTTTCCACTCAAGTCCTCAGTTAACCTTTCGTGACCTTTAACCAGCCTGTCTGGTTTTTACATCCCTGCCTATGTAGTAAAGTAAACCTATGTAACTAGATACATATGCGTAATAGCCTCTGCTAGCTGTGACCTTCGACTAAAGGTCACTCTAAGTTCACTCTAACTAGGTTATGCAATAGTGTCTGATGGCCACTCGCAGTCACAGTTCACACGCACGAAAGACACTATTTCAGGCCAGGACTGTATGTACGACGCATTTACTCTGAGATTGTATGTAGTATCAAGAGTACATAATAGCGTCTCACTCTATATAGAAGAAGAGTGAGACACTCTCCAGCCTGCCTGTGTTCTAGCACAGGCAGATGCGCTGGTCGTTTTCAGGCTACATGTTGACATTCTATGCAACATGTGACTGGCCAATCAGAAGCGAGCTTCTATTCTCTGATTGGTAGACGCCTGTGCACACGGGATAGGAATAAAGGTTAATAACTCATTATTTATTCATAGTCTGCTTGTAAAAACGTTAAAAAAGGTTTGCAAATACCTCTAGGGATATTTTGGCCAACTTTCAGCGAAATTGAGAAACTTTGAAGAAATTCAGAAAAGTTTATATCTCAAAAGTTTCTCAATCAATTTCGCTGAAAGTTTGCCAAAATATCCCTAGAGGTATTTGCAAACCTTTTTTAATGTTTTTGCAAGCAGACTATGAATAAATAATGAGTTATTAAGCTTTTATCCCTATCTTAATGCTTATCAACGCATCAGCGATTATATACTAAAGTGTGTTACACTGGGAATCTACGCGCTGATTGGCCAGTCACATGTTGCATAGAATGTCAACATGTAGCCTGAAAACGACCAGCGCATCTGCCTGTGCTAGAACACAGGCAGGCTGGAGAGTGTCTCACTCTTCTTCTATATAGAGTGAGAAGCTATTATGTACTCTTGGTAGTATGTACGTCCGTACGTAATGTATTTACGTGAATGTTAACACATGAGAGCCCTGCGGGACTGTTATATCGGTATAATTTGGTCGATCGATCGAATAGGTCCGGCCGGCCCGTGTTATCGACGCCAATTTTGACCGGCCGGCCTGCCAGAAATTCCAGCAGATTTGTAAACATTAGGCTAGCCACGTTTATGAATTTATTTAGTGATTACAATCATTACAATTATGACAATACCTAACTTAGAAAACGCAAATTTCATTCAACTTATGCTTACAATTGTAGCCATTGTAACATTTTTGGGTAGCGCTTCTACAACTGTCAACTAGGGTAATCTGAATCACATCGACATCAGCTATTTTTAGTCAAATTTTTTTCCTACTAACTTCAGTAATCCGTAAATTTTCGGCTTTCTGCAACCATTATCTGCCCAAAAGGCCCAAGTCGTAACCCTTGGGTGTACCTTCTCACGAATCTACCAATAGGTTTCGACTCAAATGTGGGGGACCCTCACAAATGAGGGTATGCACCCTCATTTCGTGCACCTGAGTGCGTTAATATTGAACTACAGTCCTGGCCTCAAATAGTGGCCTTCGTGCGTGTGAGTGCGAGTGGCCAGCAGACTTTGTTGTGCAATGAAATTCGAGTGAAGTTAGTGTGACCTTTCAGTGACCTAGGAGTCCAGCCTACATACGTAGCTAAGCTAGAGGTTGTCTTTATTTACTACGTAGGTAGGCTTATATGAGAACGTAGCAGCAACAATTTCTTAGCTATTAGGTCATAAGTTTAAATGAGGACCCGAGTGGACCACTCGAAGTTGTATCAATTTACATTCGAGTGAAAGCTCGTGTGGACTTCGTGTAGAGTTCGAGTAAAGAGACACTATTTGAGGCCAGGACTGTACATACCTACCTTAGCTACCTTACCTTTTAGTTCATTATGTAAGTACGTTTTGAACAATAAGCAGAAATCCATTTGTTTAAAGCTGTGGCTGACACTAAGCAGCCATTTCAGTCCGAACTAACAGAACAGTTGGTTTTGCAAGACGACGTGGTTTAGAACGAACTACAATCCACCGTAAATAACTACATCCTTACACAGTGTATAGAACATTTATAGAAGCCTGTGAATTGTTCGAGGCTGCAACCGCAAATTTTTATATTTTTTTAATTTTTATTATTTACTTATATCAAGAGTACATAATAAGGAAAAGTATGACACTCTTCCCTATTCTGGCTATTCGGCCGGAACAATGCTCCTGCCGAAATAGTCATTTTACGCCTTGATTTAAGCGGGCGTGGGGGGGGGGTGGAGGGTTCCCTCGGTGGACCCCCCTCAAATCGGGGAAGTGCCTTCATTTTAAAGGGGCACCCTCCTTTCGTGTCAGCAGTACATTTCGCAATCGGGTCGGTCGGGTCAGGTCGGGTTGGAATCAATATCTGGTTGGGTCGGGTTGAAAAAATTCCATTCAGCAGACCATTAGCATGAGCTCTGTGGTGAACTGGGGCTGTGCTGAAACGAGGGAAGTACCCCCCTCAGTGAAATCAAGACACTTCCGTGATTCGTGATTCCAGGGGGGTCCCCCCCTGAAATCGAGGCGTAAAACGGCTATTTCAGCCGGAGCATCGTTAGGGCTGATTAGTCTAGCTAGAATAGGGAGGAGTGTCATACTCTTCTCTATTATGTACTCTTGCTTATGCTGTTCACTCTGCGACGGCCGCGGCTGGGATTTGTACTGCTTTTCACTGTCTGCTGTTAGTAAAAAACTGGTAGGTACCACCAAGAGTTACATAATAGGATTATGTACTCTTAGTATCTCATTATGTACTCTTGGCACCACATATACTCAACGTACTGAGTTGCCATCGCCGGATTGATGAATTTTAATGAGCGCATCTGCCTGTGATAGAGCACGGCAGGCTGCAGAGTGGTTCACTCTTCTTCTATAAGAGTAAGACGCCATTATGTACTCTTGGTATTAAGCATTACTTTCAGGTGGGCTGACAATGGCCAAACCAAGCTGTGCAGTAATTACAGTCGTTTTCAAATGAAAATGGATTTGCCCGACGCCATTTCATAATCCGACGCGTCGGGTTTCATCACCGAGGCCGTCGGATGACATCATTCGACGGGCCTGGCTGGGCGTCGGATTGCATCATAGAGTTGGAAGTTGGAGAGCTTGCAGGAAAAATTTATGAGGGTGACTCCTCAAAGAGTTATGCGAAATTTTTATAGTTTATTTTCATATGTTGATTAATAGATGTTTTCTTGAAATATAAGGTAATTTTATCTACTGAATTCTGATTTTTATTAGTTAAAGAAGCTAAGCAATGAAATAAAATAGCATTCATAATTTGCACTGAAGCAGCCACCCCTATTCAAAACTTTAGGCCTGAATTTTGACAGCTAATTAATCACTGGCTGGCAAAACTCTAGGCGTCGGATTGCATAACCGAGGGCGTCGGATGACATCACCCGACGCGTCGGATGACATCATCCGATGCGTCCGATTTCATCACTAATCCCGACGCCTACAGTACAGATCAGAATTAAGGTAAAGTGAAGCCGGCTTCGGCCTCACTTTTCAACGGCTTCAGTTGGAAGTGAAGCCGGCTTCACTTCAATTCGGCTTCATTTCGAAGTCAGCCCATTTCAATTTAGTGAAGCCGTTATTATAACTCTGGAAACAGCTGTTTCATACTACTTGAAGGTGGGGACTGGGGGCAAGGCAAAGTAATAATTTGATGTACAAGTATGCATATTGCATACGCACTAATTTATTTATTTTATGTTAATTTAAACATTTACAAATATTTATTGTCTGTCTATGATCTATTTAGTATTTTCAATTGTACTATATCAAGCATACAACTTTTCACATTTAGTGAACATATTCATTGATCAGTTCAGGCAAAAAATTGTCAAATCTATATATACGTATATTACCTATATATATTACTGGCTGGCAAAACTCTAGGCGTCGGATTGCATAACCGAGGGCGTCGGATGACATCACCCGACGCGTCGGATGACATCATCCGATGCGTCCGATTTCATCACTAATCCCGACGCCTAGAATCTATTTTCATTTGAAACCGACTGTAGTTACTCCAAAGTGTGTATGCAAAAGATTGAGGGTAGTTTTTTGCTCTCAACAAATTGTGTATACAAAAGGTAGAAGGCGTTTTTGTCTCACAACGAATTGTTTAAAAGCAATTTTTCTGCTGAGTGAGGCGTCGTTACATTGTGAAGCCCGAGTGTCAATATTCCAGAGGAAATATTAAACGCGACCATTATTTGTGAATAAATTGATTTTTAAATCAATAATTTCCAATTCAGAAGTCGAGCTGCATCCGCTGATTAAGAAGTTTTTCAATTCAGCTACTGTTGTCTAGGTACATTATATGTATTTCAAAGGAAACAAAACGCAGGCATTAATTTGGAAACCGAATTGCGTTCATAAGCTAAATGACTACGGGTTACCCTTCAATAAATTGACTAAAATGAAAGCCATAAAATGCATTCTTATTGTTAATTACAATTACGTTTTTTTTCCGTTGACATTAAATTGAACGAAAACAAAAAAACGAAGAAACGAAAACGCAAGTGAAATGAATCTAAGCCAAC
This sequence comes from Trissonchulus sp. WLG1_4, assembly GCA_030248245.1. Lineage (NCBI taxonomy): Eukaryota > Metazoa > Nematoda > Enoplea > Enoplida > Ironidae > Trissonchulus > Trissonchulus sp. WLG1_4. The sequence continues at coordinate 89,391 of JASANF010003137.1, read as the reverse complement.
TTTTTCGGGTTGCGCAACGAGGTTTTGAAAAAATTGACGAGCGAAAGCAGCTGCAAGTTGCTTGTTTATTCAAATTACATGGGGTGTTTTCTTGAGTTTACTTTAGCTACTTGTTATTGATCTGTGTTACTTGATATGTAATGATCTTAAAATTATTCGTAAATTGAATTAAAGTATGCCCAAATTGATACAATACTAATAGGAACTTGACACTAAGTGTTTTCTTTAATACAATTAGTAAAAGCTAACAGAAACAATTTTGAAAAAAATAAAAATTTAAAAATTGAAATAATTTACAGTTATTGTATGAAATCTGTAATGTTAACTTCGCAGTCAAAAATTTTGAACAATGTATGAGCATTACTAAAAAGTAACCCATCATGTACCAAACATAAAACACATAGGGTGGGTGGATTTCACAAAGGTGGTTTTACTAAACCATTAGTTCAACGTAACAAGCAGCAATTTTTTGCAAAATTTATTGAGTCTTGTTCCATATCCACACCAGCATTGTAGTCTTGACAAACAGTGGTAATTTTTTAGAGCAACTGTATAATCGCCGATTATTAATCGGTAGATAAGACATGAGTTGGAAGAAATCCCTTCAATAGAAGTTTAACCTGTCGCTCACATTTTTTCAAGTTTCAGAATGGCTGTTTGGTATTTTTGGAAAATTTTTTGTAAGTTTTACCTCGAATGATGTTAAATAATAAAATGTTGAGAAAAGGATTTGCCTAGGAGGGTCTAGGAGGCGCCGTTTTTTGAGTTGTAAGCGCTCAAAGTTGAAAGATTGTGAAAATTTTTGCGCCATCGCTCAGGATTGTACCTCACCCTAGAGTATTAACACAACTACATTAAGCCTGCCATGTCACCTGTCACCGTGCACCGTGCGACTGCTAGAAATGAACTACAATATCCGCTGTATCTGACGCACAAAAAAAGTTGATTGCCGGAGTTGCGATCAAACATCATAATGAGGCCATAAAGAAATTACTAATTTTTGACCAATGAAAAAAAGTCAAATGTTCACATTGCTTGATCAAACATAGGCTTCGTTGTGTGGCCGCAGGATAAGAATTGGGCCACTAAATGCAAAGATCTGCTATTCCTGAAAAACATTTTGAAGATCAGTTGACAAGAATAATCTAGTCAAGTTTTATAGCCCCAGATTGGGCATCCATCACGTAGGGTGCCTGAGGTTCACAGTGCGCATGAAAGGGTTAAGCCTGGTTCATATGTAGTAATGCGGAAGTGTCCGTAGTTGTCCGTGTCCGAGTCTGTGTCAGTGTCCGGAAGGTTGTCCGTAACATTTGCCCGTGTCCGCGTCCGTCAGCAGCATTAATTCATACTGCTACGGACACTCTACGGACAATGCGTATGCATATAAAATAACACCAACACCTTTTCTGCGCAGCAGACGAGTGTGTGAACGCAAGTTTTGAAAAATCAATAAAAACGTTCCACACACATAAAAAGCAAGCTGTTGTGCGAAAATTACGACAAATTTCCCATTATTTTACTATGCGCGGAGGAATTTAATGTGCACGCACGTACACGTGACTATAAATGCTACAATCTGATTGGCCAATTGCTTACGGACACGGACAAAAGTTGAACTGAATTCAACTTGACTTCCGGACATCCGGACAACCCTTACGGACACTCACGGACAATTTCTTACGGACATCCGGACAACTGTGAATAAAACTACTCTTACGGACACAGATACGGACTCGGACACGGACAGCCCTTACGGACAACTATGAACCGGGCTTTATAGGATAAACTGAAGTAAAGTTTCGGGTCCAAAAGCCTAAAAAATGAGCAATTTGAAGCAGATTTTACTAAAAAAGTTGACCTATACCAAAATCGATGCCCAATGAGCAATTCACGGTACCCTGGTTTACTTTCTTTTAAACAACTCAAAAATTAAACGACAAAGTGAGATCAAAGCTTACGTGACCAACCCGATACCATATTCAAACGCAGGTTCCAAGTTACCTGATTCAACCCACACACGATTTCGTGGTCTACCTGGAATGGTAGTGCCATGCCAACCCTCACCGGCAGGCACTGGGTTTCCTACCGCATGGTCTCACATCTAATGTATAATCATGAAGAATTGTACTTGCACAGCGTTACACACAACTGTCCCGACTCTTTCCCCCAATCCATCTTCACATTTTTTGTTTCCCGATTAAAAAAAGAGCGTGGCACCCCCGTTTTGGTTGACGGCTCCCCCCGCTTGCATATGACTTGAATTTACCTAACCTAGGGCACAAATTTGCCAAGTGGTTGGTTGATAAATTACCTAAGTAACAATATAACAGGTGCCAAAAAATAATTAAGATTTTCTGGTTAGAAAGTTGTTTTCAAATATCTTTGGAACTACCGCCAAGGTGCGTCTTGTTTAGTTTTGGGACAATTTTTGCTCTTTGTATGCTACTTGTTTTCAATAATACTGGAAGTAATTCAATTCATTACAAAGTTTTCAATAATTTATGCGTCAGTCAATATTCAATAAAACTTTTAGGTTTCGGGCATTAGAAACTATGAAAACACCCTCATTTGGTCATTTTGGCCCTACAGTATGCTAGCTAACAATAACAAAACGAAGCTAACTGGCTGGCCGCCTGGGCCAGCTCACACACAATCACACACAATAGAAAAATTACACGCAAACACGCACACACACTTGCCACTGCGAATAAACGTAAGACGTGTAATTTACGTAGGGCAAAACAAATGTAAAGTCCTGTCACTACTGAGGCAGCGACAGGAAAAAGCTGAAATTTCAAGCCTGCAGTGCAGCAGGTCTCTGCTCTGCTGAAATTTCAACTGAGCTAAACCAATGGTTTAAGGGGGCGCTCTGAGTAACTTCCAATAAATCAAATTGATATAATTTTTGTTTTCTTGCTGATACGAAGTTTTTTCTTAAGCGCAACCAAGACACACACCAGGCAAGTATTTTTGCAAAATTTGAGAGCTCTGATAGCACTTTAGCGAATTTTATGACGACATGAAAATAAAAATTTTGCACAATTTGTCTAATTTTTGAAATGACGTAGCTCAGCAGTGCCTCAACCAAATTTAACGATAAATAACTTAAATTAAAGATATTTATCTTGCCGAGGCACCATTTTTGCCGAATTTTAGTTAATTGCGATAAATTTTTAGTTATTTTAATTTTTATCAAAAGTGACGTCTTTAAAGGACTATAGTATTGAAGCAAATCATAATAATTACAATTCAAGAAGTGCGGTGCCTCCATATATGTCTGTTCTCACCGTTTGCAAAGTTTCATTTGAATCGGCTTTTGCAGCTGAGAGTAATCTTGGAAAAATGAGCACCATAGCCCAATTTCAGAAACCTGAAGTTTGCCTACACATACGTTTTTCCAAAAAATAGAGCTACTTTTTCCGTACTAAAATCCGTTAAGAAGGGTTTCAGAAGCCAAAAAGTAGCTAACGTAAAATTAGTTTGAAAAATAGTGTTTTAATGGCAATATATATTGGTCAACATATTTTAGTAATTTTTTTGAAAGTTTGCCTACACATACGACTTTTTAAAAAGTTGCACCTAGCAATTCGCTATAAAAAACTGTTTTAAAAAGTACCAAAGCCATATAGAATTTTTTGATATATCGATTTAAAGATTTTTTCTCGTTGAAAAATAGGTTAAAATTTTAAGTTGAACAAAAATTGACGTTATGTGAACAAAAATTGACGTTACAGCTAGTCCTTTATTTCAGTTGAAGAAAAATCGAAAGAAAAAGAAAGAAAATTTTGAAAGAAAGAAAACCGAAAGAAAATTGAAAGAAAGAAAATTTGAAAGAAATATGCTTCCACTGCAAAATAAGAGCAATTAACAGCAGCTGTTTTATAACTTTGAAGGCAAATAACGTTCAATGCCTGCTTTAACACAACAGCTGCGCCCTGACCCGTCACGAAAATTGAAAGAAATGCGTTTGAAGAAATTTCTAACTTTCTTGCAAGAAAGAAAACTGCAAGAAAGAAATTTTAAATAAAAAGAAAAGAAAATTGTACTGAAATAAAGGACTAGCTGTATGTACATCAAATGAAAGCTAATTTAATTTGGAACAATTTTTCTACTTGAAGTTAAAGAAAACTTACGTGAAAAATTTTATCGCCCAAAGTCGGTTATTCAGAGCGTCACCTTAAGAAAATTTACTAAATTCGTAACGAATCAAGTGATAGTTCTTAATGAAATTATGTGCAAATCATGCAAAACGTACGTAAAACCACCTTTGTGAAATCCACCCTTAGATTTTGACGCATCCTCTTTGAAAAACTAATTTCAAAAAGTGACCAGATTTCAGAAAAGCGGTTGTAGTAAAAATTTTCTGCTACAGTCTTTGATGATTTTGAGTATATAGGGGTAAAAAAGTGCGCTGAACATGCTGATTCTGTTTATTTCGACAAAATGTGCAAATTTTACACTACAAGCAGATTCTTAAAATTTATTGGGTGATCCCCAAAGTGAACCAACAGGGCTTTTTTCCCTAATTTAGGACTAACATACGAAATTAATAACTGCATTTGCAACCATGGCAACAGTGACACATATTAAAAGGTTTCATTATTTTCACTTACAATGATGTTTAAAAACACTAATTTTGATACAAAAATTGTTAATATTTGGACACCGCATTTTGTCAAACTAAAAATAAACTTTTAGTCCGTTTACACAGAAATGTTTCGCATTGTCAAAATCTGCTGCATTTCGTGTATTAAAAAATACTTTTGACAAGAGTTTGAACAAAATTATTGTGCAAAAATGGAGATGATCCGCACTTGGGTCCCAGTGATTCACTTCAAGACCCGCGCCCAATTATGAACCAGAGAAAAAATTTTAGTACTTTTTAAGCAATAATTCTGTAAGTACAAAACGTCTGATCCCCAATATTTTGCATGCCGCTAGGCAAATAGCTGAAACAGCAGTATACAAAATTTTGTAAACAATTATTGAGTTGAATTTGAGAACAAGCTCATTAAAGTGGATTGCACAAATGACAAAAAAGTTGGTGGTTTACATTGCGCTCCTCTACTATATGTGATATAAAGTTAAAATATAGGTAGGGCAAATATAAGGTTAAAGACAAAGTGAATATAAAGCTAATTTAGCATACACTTTAAAAAGTGTACCGAAGCCGGTGATCGAACCAGGACCTTTTCGCCTGCGCCTTACTATTTGTTACAGACTGCAAATCTGGCGAAAACCGAGGCCGGAGCAGTAAAATTGGGTCCGGGTTTTGACATGCAAAACGATTGTGAACATAGCGTGGAAAATAGCCTTAACCGTAATCAAAATGCTGTATTTACAGATGTTTTCTAACGTGCCCCAACTTTCAGGAAAAGACAGCTTATGCTAGGATGCTAGACACACAAATCATAGCGCATACTTTACGTATCCGTGAAAGTTAACGTTTCTAGAATAAAAACATGTAACAAACATTTCTACTCAAGTAGGAACAAAATTTCTATGGCATCAACATTGTGCAAAAATTTCAGCTGACAAGACAAAGACCATCACATGCTGGATGCAAGTGGGTGGTAACATATACTTCGTTTTTACGTCTATTTTAATTAATAATTGGTGTGGGTGTACGTAAGTATACCCGGAACGCAGTAAAAACATCAATCTTTTAATTGTATTTTGTGGCTAAAGCTGTCAGCCGCAGACTTTGCTGAGGTTTGAAATCCATTTGGTTTCGCTAATTCTAGGTGCGTGTTTGATTTTGCAAGACCCATTATTGGCAATGTTTTGATTGTATTAATTCAGTTCCAGAATAACTACGTATGTTTGAAAGTCACAGCAAGTTTTGTCGTGGCAAAAGGCTGTCAGGGGCGTCGAGAGTTGCGGCCTACACGCGTCAACCGCAGCGCAGTCTCTATTTAAACATTAATATCTTCTCGACCGTTACATTCTGGCCTTGTCTGTGTGTTAGTCTAATGAAAGCTAACAATTCTCCTGTCAAAGGCAAGGAGCTGTTGTTTTTCCGATCGATTGTTAAAAGGCTATATATTTGCGGTTTTCTACTTAGTGGTCGGCTGTTCGGTTAAAAGTCACTCAAAGCAGATACCTATAAGTGTTATTTATGAGCAGTGGACTGGTTATGTAATAGCAATTTTTCATTTAGAATATATTTCTTGTACCCTACGGATTACAGTTGTATTTGGTCTTCCAGTTTTTGTTTGCAGGAAGGTTAGCTGACTTTTTGAGCTTTTTGAAATTTCTATGAAGTAGGTATGTATCACTACATGTAAAGTCAAATAATCAGTTGCGGTTGTACATACTATTGTAACTTGCATAACTTTGTATAAGTTAAGATCTGCACCTGAAGCTAATCTATCAGCCACGTAAGGGCGTTTTTAGCAATATCGGCATTTCAATAGCGGTTCACAGCCCATTGACCTACCTATCTACTGAATAGATCACTCAACCACAGTCACAAAGTCAAACTTTAGTCAACAGTTCGAAATTTCAAACAACAGAGCAGCTAAATCCAAGTCTAAATACAACACATTACAGCAATCTATTATTCCGCCTTCCAAATTAATTTGAATTCAATTTCACATTGAAACACATTCCTTGTAACTGCACCTACGCAGTTACAGATGGATTAGGTTTTAGAAATAGGATACATTGAAATTTAGGGTTTAAATTAAGTAGTAAGAAATTTAAAATTATTAGCTAGTATTAAAATAAGTAAATAGATAGTTAGGCCAACAGGTGGGTTTGTTCGAACGTCCCCTACAAAGAGCACATTATTATGCAAATCTCTGTTACAATTGAGTGCACAAGTCCGATTCTACTAGTCAATGTAAAGCAGCTGTTTGGTCACCAAGTAATTTGCGTTGGCATGGTTGCGAGTAGTATTTATATAAAACGTACTTAGTTAGCGACAAGCAATAAAGTTAAATAAACCTGCTGCACGATATTTCGTACCATTTGGATCAGGGGGTTGAAACCAAAAAATGCTCGATGATGCTTTGCTTGCGTTACCGCAAAGTTAAAAAAAACAAAAAAACAAACACATTAAGAAAAGGAACAAAACACACAAACACAAAGACAGTGAATTTATCGTGTGATAAGTACACGACTCGAAAAGGAAAAACATTAGATTTAGTGGATCATCATCATCACAAGTGTTAGTATAAACTATACTAAGATCCTCTTAAAGTACTATTCTATTTTTAATGCTGTTCACAATCTCGTGTTAGGATTAAGACTTTGCTTTGATCCGTGTATTTGTCGTTCTTCACACTTGTTAACGTCTTGATTTTTAATTGATTTTGTCGGTTTTTTAGTAATAACAAGAGTACATTATAGGGAAGAGTATGACACTCTTCCCTATCCTAGCTAATCGGCCCGGACGTGTGCCAAATAGCCCTTTTTCTTGATTTAGGGGGGGGGGTCCCCCCCCCCCTAGAATCAAGACATGTCTTGATTTCAGGGGGGGAACCCCCTAAATCCGGAAGTGTTTGTTTAGGGGGGGGGGGTCCCCCCTTTTAGCACACTGCAGAGCAAATTTGGGGTGTCTTGTTGAGGGGGGGTCCCCCCCCCTGGTTTCAGCACACTGCAGCATGAAATCTGTGGTGAGCTGGTAACGTGCGAAAGAGGGGGGGTGCCCCCCCCTGAAATCAAGACACAACCGGGCAGTGTGTGAACAGGGGGGGGGGGGTCCCCCCCCCTAAATCAAGACCACGATTTTGCGCTGGCAGTGTGCTGAAACGAGGGGGGCCCCCCCCTAAATCAAGACACTTCCCGGTTTTGAGGGGGGGGGTCCCCCCCTAAATCAAGACATGCATGATTCGAGGGGGGACCCCCCCCCCCCTGAAGTCAAGGCGTAAAAGCGCTATTTCGGTCGGAGCATCGTCCGGGCCGATTAGCTAGGATAGGGAAGAGTGTCATACTCTTCCCTATTATGTACTCTTGGTAATAATCATTCTATTCTACTTTTATGTGTGCAACTTTCAGTAACTCTCGTGGTATAACAAATTTTGAGTTCATCGCTTAAATTTTTTGACCAATAGATCTATTTATAAAAAGTACGGCTGCTGTGAAGGTAAGTAACGCTAAAGATACAAGGAACAGTGAAGTTGCTAAGCGGCGCTTGTATTTATTTTGGTAACAAGCAGCAATTTCATGCAAAATTTATGGAGTTCCCATCCATGGCCACGACCAGCCTTGCGGTAAGCACCAACCAGTTGCAGTGATTTTTAATGCAAATCGTATTTGGTAGAATCTAAATTATATACTTGGAAGAAATTGCTTCAAAGGAAGTTAAACCTGTCGCTACCCACCTATTTATTTTTAACATCCTGAAAGGCTAGCTGGCATTTGTTAGATTTAGGCTTGTAACCGTATGTACGTACGGCCGACAAAATTCGAAATAATCGCCAGAAATAATGTTCGAGTTCAGATTGTGGCGTGATTATGTTGTAAGTTTGCCGGCTGGAAGGACATACGGTGTACATGTGAGTATGAATAAACTGTCCTGATCTCCTGAGCAAGACCCAATCTCCCTTTTAAATCTACTTGGTTCTTTTGGATAAAGCTCGCAATTTTTGATAACGAAGGACTAGTAACCATTTATAAACTTTTTTGCCATGTCCTGACATGCAAGAATAATAAAATTTTTCAATTCGCAATAACCCATAAACATGCAAAAATCGGCGAATACAGCCCCAAAACATCTTTTGGATTTTTTAAAAATTTTTTTGGGCAAGTTAGCTTAATTAAAGGCATATACTGCAAAATTTTTGACAATTCACAGCCAAAGGGGCCAGCACAGAAATAATTGGCCATATCTGGCCATGCCGTACACTCTACAGTAACCTAGCTAGCAACATCAAAACTAAGCTAGCTGGTTAGCGGCCTGGGCCATCTTACCTTACACACACAGTAATAAAATTACGCATAAACACGCACACAAATTTGCCACAGAAAATACACATAGACGTGCATTTTACGTAGGGCAAAACAAATGTAAAGTCCTGTCGCTACTGAGGTAGCGACAGGAAAAAAATCTTTATGTCTGCAAAATATCGTGTTTTGCAGACATTTGTGTTGCACATATAAACGTAAAGATGTAAAATACTCCAGTGAAAAAAGACTACTAGATTTTATAAATAAGCTGTCAAATTAGGGTATCAGACAAAGTGTACATAGTATAAATTTTTAAATTATGGTAGCACAAACTGGCAGTATCTGCAAACATTAATTTTGCATTTTTACCATCTTTTGAGGCAATATACTTGTATATACTACTAACGCGTACTATTTTAAGTACTTTGCACTCAGTTTACACTATTGGCCATGATTACAACATCATCAGTGTATTAATACATATATTGAGATACCCCAGGAGCGCAATATGAAATTACGCGCTATCACGGCTTTTCCAAAAAAACGTTGGAGAGCTAGCAGTGCCAAAACACAATGAAAATTTCTCTTCCTCGAAAGAATTTAAATCACTGTACGCATACATATATAGTAAAAGTACGCTTGTATAGCCTTAAAGTAGGTATAGCATAGCATATATACCTAGTACGCATGTTTTCATTCAGTGCTGATAATGTAGCAGCCTTTGAACAACTTGACTGACTGTAGGGTACTTATAAAATAAGTCGAATGCAAGATTAAATTTGATGCAAGCCATTTGTGTTAAGACTATCAAGAGACAATAAACAAAAACCAACAAGCAGCATTTTCATGCAAAATTTTCTGCTAGTTTAAACTAAACATAACTTTCGCAAAGTTGAATCCTGGCCGCATCAAACTTTTTCAGCATTACCTAGCTGACTAGTTTCTGCAGAATCCGAACTGAAGTAAAAATATGCCAATGTTATCAACAAACAGGAAAAAATTTTTAGAGACAGCGTCAGCATAAGAAGAACCCAGGGGTGGATTCAAATCTGAAATCTCTGAATCTGCGGAAAAGCGCTTTACAGTTTTAGTTACTGCGCGAATGCTCAGCCGTCATTAATCCCTTTAACCCTTTCACGCCCAAAGGATCATGGGAGATACGCCACGATGAACTATCATATCTGGGGCTATGCAACTTGACTAGTCTATTCTAGTGACAAGATCTTTCAGCTGTTTTTATGGGGAATTGTAGGTCTTCGCATTTGGCCGGCAATTTTTAGTTCTACTGCCACGCAGCGAAGCCTATGCTCATTTAAGGGGGTAGTGTCGCGAAAGCAGTCGATTTTGAGCGACTGTAAAACTTGTTCAGTAAAATGTTAGAAATTGTTCTTTCTATATTTTAAAAACCTATCTAAAGGCAACATATTTTGCCAAGTTTCAGCAAAATTGGTGTAGCATATAGTTTGCAATAATGTCGCAAAGTCGGAAAAATGACGTTTTGAAAACCTATTCACATTCCATTTTTTCGTCACATTTATCAATGTTTTTGTTTAGTTTTTTTACACAGACTGATAGCACATATGTTGTAGTTTATGCACACAAAATGTAGTGCAAATTACTGTAGCGGCTGTGGAGTAATACTAGTTAGAACTGTAAAAGTGTACGTAAACTGTAAAATAGTAACAGCAATAAAGATAAATTGTGAAAAATCTAGACGCTTATTTTCGAATCAAAAGAAAAACGAACCTTCAATTTTCTTTTTTCTTATTTGTGGCAAAAAATTGTGTGTCGACTCGTTATGTGTACTTTACAAGCTGGCCAATCTGATATCTAGCTTGTTTTGTTTATCTTTTATGTTCCTATTGTGTGATGTCTGGCTTACTAATGGCGATCGGTCCAAGATATTTGTCGATATTGATAGTGTGATGTCTGGTAGTAAATATTTGATACCATACAGCGTTGGACTAGCTTCTCAGGGAATGTACTGTTTCAAAGCAAAAAGTTCTATTTTCACAACCTATGAGCAAAACTGCTTTCGCCACACTACCCCCTTAAGCAATGTGCAAATTTGACTTTTTTTCCTGTCGCTACCACAGTAGCGACAGGACCTTACATTTGATTTGTCCTAGCGAATTACACGTCTTACGTGTATTCCCTTGGACAAATTGTGTGTGTGTCTGTGTGTAAACTTACCATTATGTGTGATCGTGTGTTGTGTGTGAGCTGGCCCAGACGGCCAGCCAGCTAGCTTCTTTTGTTGTAGCTAGTCTATTTTGGGTTACTGTAGGTGCGATGTTTTTTATGTTGTTTTTCAAAAGAGTAAACATGAAACAATTTTTATTACCGATATTATTTGTGTTAAAGAAGGGGTTGAAAAACTTTTTTTAAGGAAACTCCTAAAAAGAGCAAAGTTCCTGGTTTGGCCGTAAAACCATGTGGTCGGGGGCACAGATGTACATGGGGTCTACATGGAGCAAGTTCCCTTCAGATTTGAGATTCCGGGATACCCCCTGAGATTTGACCCATCAGGACGAGCCCCCTCGTGATGCTAAAAAAAGTGCCAGAAAACTAAAAAATTGCCTTAAGATTGCTGTAAAATGCTTTAAATCTGAGCACAACGCGAAACACTTATATCCCATTTTTCCAAAAAATCAGGCAACAATTGAACATTTTTTCGTTGTCATTTCAAGCCCTCGAAACGTTAGGACAAGTCTCCCCTAAAATTGCGAAAAATTTGGAACACCCTCCTGACCGGGGCCTCTTTGCTCCTGTAACACGCATGATAGGGACTAAACCACAAAATACAGGGTGTGGGACGTGGGTTGTTTATGCAGGCTTGAACGTGTTTAAGAAATGCACGTCAGCAATCAGCAACCGCTGGAAAAGTTATGGTCGATTCTTAACTAATTTTCGGGGCGGTTTTTTGGTCCCAGCCGGTAAATGTTTGCGATTATTCAATATTGTACTCAATTTGGTTCAAATTTTTGACTATAAGAAAGGGGTGTGGGGGTTTAGAAAGGGTTCCTGCCTGTATCTCCATACCCCGTATTCTCCCTATGCGCATCACGACTTGGACGCCCACATAAGAATGTGCTTCTTGCTTAGACAAGAGTACTGATCAAGTTTTGTCGCAGCGTACCGCTTCTATCTGCTTTTTAAAAAAAAACAGAATTTTATTTTTGCAGCAATTATTATTCTGGTACATAGCTCTTAATAGTAATAAACGAACGATAAATTAAAAGTAATTAACTATGCATAAATTTTTTACTTATCAAGGAATTTCATTACAGTCGCATACCTAAATGAAAAGGCATAAATTCAACAATAGTTCTCCAGTAATGCCAGAATACCTACCTTTCCTGAGTAGTTAAAAATTGGTGTGAGCGACAGGTTAAACTTCCTTAGAAGCAACTTCTTCCAACTAATTTAGACCACTGACTACGATTCGCACTGTACGGACTGCAGAATAGCTGGTCGTGTTGTGGCTATGGGTCAGAACTAAATAATTTTTGCATAAAATTGCTGCTTGTTCATCGCAAAAGTAGTATTTTCTTTAAGGCCACATTACGAAATTTAAATGCCACTCCGGCAGTCTGCTTTATGTGCATCAGATACAGCAGATAATGTAGTTCATTTCTAGCATTCAACTATGGCAGGCGCGCAGTTGCTGTGTTCTTACTCTAGGGTGAGGTACATAATTCTCAACTTTGAGCGCTTATAACGCAAAAACGGTGCGTAGACCCTTAATCGACTGATTATGTTTTGTTCACCATTCATTTCTCTATCGAATGGTGGTTTTGCGATCTCTCTACGACGCACGTAGCTCGAGCAATGTCCAAAAAACTAGAAGGTGTCAGAATGAGGCTGTCTAGCCAGTGATACTCTGGGCATTAAAGGGTTAAATAACTAACTAACTAACGGGTGTGTCCAACTTCACAGGGTAGCAATATTTTGCACGTAAAAAAATCTTGCATTAGTGCAGGATGGCGTCTGATGGGGAAGATACACAGAAGTCTGAATAATAATCGCCGTACTTTGCGATAAGCCGAGACACGGATTGCTAAAAAACAAATTTCAATCATTGTAGTCTTGTGAGTCGCCCACCTGTTTTGTTTCGGGTTGCACAAAGTTTGGTAATACACACAAACTACGCTGCAAAAAGCAGCATCTTGCGGTGCCGCCAGGAAAATGGTTTATTCAAGCCCACTAAACAAACACAAAGGAAATCTACCCAAAAAGCTGCTATAAACACGAAAGCCAAGCCCGAGCGGGGCTATAAAGATCACAATAAAGATCACAACCTACGAGAATGGTATGTACTAAACCAACTATTTCTATTTCCTGTGAACGCTCAGTTCTTTTGCACGTCTCTTCATTAATAATCTTATTGTTCTAGGACGTAAGATTAGGCTCAGGGTTAGGCCTTGGCCGAGGCTTAGTCTGCGGCTTTAGCTTAAACTCAGGAAGCAATAGCGCCCAATTTGTTTGCCTGAAATCCGCTTGTATTCAAGCGCGAGCGTTCACAGAAACTAGAAGGACGTCACAAAAACAGTGCCAATTCATACACTACAATTGTCAACCAGACTTACGACAGGAGCCATTTAGGTTAAATTTAAACGATAAACTTTAGTCATTTCTTTTACTTTTTCTAATCAATAGTTTTATACTGTGTCAAAATTAAATTTATTTATCTACAATAGTTTTATACTGTGTCAAAATTAAATTTATTTATCTACAATGTACACAAATCCGCTATAGTCTTTCCCGTTTCTTATCGGTTGACATGCATTGCCATTTTTTACAACTTTACAATAGGAGGCAAAAACCATAAATTTTGCTATGGATTGCGAGATCGCTTAGGCCTTGGCTTTGGTTTAAGGGTAATTAGTGATGAATAGAAAACCTACAATATGAACGGCATATTTTCTGTACAGACAGGCCATTCTACAGTCCTGGCCTCAAATAGTGTCCTTCTACTCGAAGTTGACACGATGTCTACTCGGACTCTCACACGAAAGTAAACTGAAACCACTTCGTGTGGTCCACTCGAGTCCTCAGTTAACCATCGGTGACCTTTGGCCAGCCTGGCTGGCTTCTACATTCGTGCATATGTAGTAAAGCAAACTTACCTAGCCAGATACGTATGTGTAAAAGCCACTGCTAGCTGTGACCTGGGACAAAAGGTCACTCTAGGTTCACTCTAGCTAGGTTATGCAATAGTGTCTGATGGCCACTCGCACTCACACGCACGAAGGACACTATTTGAGGCCAGGGCCCAATTTTATAAAGATTTCAACGGGCCGTTGAGCTCAACGGGCCGTTGAAAGTTCTCCGTTGAAAAATTTTCAATTTTATAAAGACTAAAATTTTATAAAATTGCTCCGTTGAGCTCAACGGCGCCGTTTAGCTCAACGGAGCCGTTGAGCTCAACGGAGCCTTTATAAAATTGGCTGAAATTTCAACAGCTCCGTTGAGCTCAACGGAGGCTTTTTCAAAAAGAATTTGTTCTATCATAGAACGATTACGATTATAAAATTTCAACGGATCGAATGTTGAGCTCAGCCTAGAAGTTTTTACACGAAATTCATTCTATCATAGAACGATTATTAGTAATAATGACGTTCCGAAGCAAAGCGGAAGCATTAAGAAAACTTATAAAACTTATAAACCATGCTCCTCTTTGGGGCCTTGTCTGTTAGTTTCAACAAAATATTTCAATCACATTTAAGGTGGTATTTGCATTTTTGTAGTTTTTGTAATTTCTATGTAAACTTGCGCCCACATAACCTAGGCTAAGTTACAAATGACGCTTGAGCACGATTTTTTGACAAAGCAATGTAAGGGACAAAATCCCCAGGCATGTCTCCCACTTTTTCGAAATTTCACCAGTGGATATTTTTAGAGGGTTTTAATTACGATAAAATATGTTAACATAAGAATAACTAAAGGAGGTATAATAACAAGGTGTAATTTTTGGTGCGTTTGTTTTAAGCTATTTTCTGAGTAAATTGACTAGATATTAAAAATGTGAGGGAGAAGCCTGGGGGTTTTAAACATGTCAAAAACCTCACCAATTTTCAACCCCAACAGGTAATTGTATGATTCAGAGCTGTGGCGTAAACTTTTTGTAAAAAATGATAATATGTTCGAAAGGACCTTTCTTTAGCCGCGCATACGGGAAACAAAACTAAAGGTAAAGCTTCAATGCATGGCATACGTTTAGGTAAGATATTGTTCTACTCAATGCAAAAAACCGCTTGTGATTTAAATTTGTAATTGCTGAGCTATGGCTTTCCAAAGAAACACTTAAAAACACAAACACCCCTTTAAGCAAAATAGCAATTTTATCTTTCAACGGAGCTCTTAGGTCCGTTGAGCTCAACGGCCCGTCGAACTCAACGGCCCGTTGAGCTCAACGGAGCCGTTGAAAATGTCGGCGAAAATCAAAGACTTTAGAACAAAATAGTAGTAGTCGCCTGATTTGAACGGAGGATTTTCAACGGCTCCGTTGAGCTCGACGGAGAGATAAGATTTTTATAAAATTGCTGTTGAAATTTTTCAACGGAGCCGTTGAAATTTTCAACGGAGGCTTTATAAAATCCAATTTTATTTCAACGGCTCCGTTGAAATTTCCAGTGCACATTTTAGAATGAAATGTCGGTAAAAATAAAAGACTTTAGAACAAAATAGTAACTAGTCGCCTGATTTGAACGGAGAATTTTCAACGGCTCCGTTGAGCTCAACGGGCCGTTGAAATTTTTATAAAATTGGGCCCAGGACTGTAGTAAGGTCAAAGTACCTAAGTAGTACTAAGTTTTAGCTGTTCTAGGAGTGTAACCATAATCCTAGCGAATCTCTTATGGTATGCTCTATTCAAAAAACAACTAATAGTACCCGTTTCTTATTTAAATATGATAACAGCGAATTATAAATTGTAAATTCTATGAAATAGTTTCTTCATTGTAAATTTTGCAATTGATAAAACTACTTTAGTTAACAGAAGTGACTAATCGTGCAAAAGTTTCCTTTTCATCACATTCAACATATTTCCGGATATGTCCAGCAATTCTAAAATTAATCTTTTCGATACTCCAATTGATTCACTACGGTCGAGAGATATACATAGAAAAACTTATTTCTTTGTGTTAGAAATGAGACAATTTGGTTTTTACATAACCACAACGACGCTCAAGAAATAAGACAATCAGTTTTTTGAAGCGAATTTTGCGTGTTAAAAGCAATACTCAAACTACTGCAGTGTTTGAAAACTTATCAAAAAATATACCTAACATACCTAGAACAGACAAATCAAAAAATAGAATTGAATTATTTAGTTAAATTTAAACAGCCGCTAATATCATCAGTAAAAAACTTAAATCAATTTGATTGGCTAAGGACAAAAGGACACTTTCAAAAGTACATGACAAAAAGACAAAAATAATTTTCAAAAGGACATCAGGACAAAGTCATTAGGACGTCCGCACAAAATCACAAAGACAAAAAGACAAAAGGACAAGGACAAAAGGACAAAGACAAAAGTACAAAAGGACAAGGAAAAAGGACATCTCAAATTTTCGCAGACATTTGAAACGGACACGCACAAAAGGACGACAAATGGACGACAAAAGGACGAGAAAAGGACAAAAGGACAGGGAACAAGACGAGCTTGAACCGGCCTTCACATGTCAGATAAAATCTTATCTATAGGATGCACAGATGTCTGGAATTAACAGTTTGTTATTGTTAAAAGTTTTCTTGGAAAACGCTCGTAAATATGTTAGTTACTTACACTCTTTTTATAATGAATTGACTTTGGGAAACCAAAATCTACCTAGTTGGATTTATATTTAAAATTCGAAAAAATTTATGAAATAGCATGTTATTTCAATGTTATTAAAAACAGCAGACACCTATGGGCGTTTCCGTATTTCCTCGAATAAAGCCCCTAGGGCTTCATTGTTTCGTGAAGGTCCAAACGGGGGCTTTATTCAAGGTGGGGGCTTTATTCAAGGCAGGGGCTTTATTTTTTTGTGAAGGTCCAAACGGGGATTTTATTCAAGGCGGGAGCTTCATTTCTTGGTGAAGTTTTGCTGACCAGATGGAACCAGTTGTTCAAACCAGTTGTGATTGTGACAAGTGCAGCTTTTGTAAAATCTTACAATTGTACACAACAATTATATTGTATCGTTTCTAAAACTTCCAATTGTTACAAATGTAAGACTTATGCTTGAGTAACAGGGCCCAATCGTAAGTCAGAAGGACGTGTTGAATAATGCCCCCGGGGGATTATTCAAGGCGGGGGTTTAATAATTTCCTGAGTGGCTTGACGGGGGCTTTATTAAAGTCAGGGGCTTTATTCGAGGTACAGCTACCCAATTGTTTCAGAAAAATTCTTTTTCTTTTTCTTTCAAATTTCTTTAATTTTTCTTTGATTTTTCTTTCATTTCGTTTTTCTTTCGGTTTTCAACAAAGGAAAGTTGATGGATGCCTGTGGAGTCAGGTAACACACTTTTGCCAAGCCAAAAGTTCACCCATCCTCTTCACTAATAACAGACAGCTACACTAGAATGTCTGCATGCTACCATGTATGCGTGTTAAAACTACATATGGATATGTGTAGGTATTTATCATTAGACCCAGGCCAATTAAGCATCAATTAATTATAAGTTAGGTAACGAGTTGCAGCTAGTCAACCGCTCGTCCAAATTTTCTTTCTTTTTCTTTGATTTTTCTTTTGTTTGCTTTTTCTTTCGACCAAAATTTCTTTCATTTTTCTTTGCTTTTAATTTTCCTGAAATAATTGGGTAGCTGTAATATGTACTAAGCTTCGACTTCGTTCATACGATTTTGAAATAGAAACAGTAAATGGGACAGAACGACGGATTCTGGGGCAAAAAACGAATTCTGTACCACAGCTCAGATACAGCTACGCTTTTTTTTAGTAGACACTAAAATGAACGAAAACGAAACGAAAACGAAAAAGAAAACGAAAACGAGAGTGAATTGAAGCGAAGCCAACTTTTTCGGCTTGCGCAACAAAGTTTTGAAAAATTGGACGAGCAGTAGACAAATGAAGGCAGCTGCGTGCTGCTTCTTTATTCAAATATTTACATGGCGGAGGGTGTCACTTTTATTTAGACTTTAGTTAGTTGTTATTTAGCTATATATATGTATTGTTTTGCAAACTTAACCGTACATTAAAATAAAATAAAAGTAATAAATTTGCACGAATTGATACAATACTGACACTCTGACAGGAACTTTGCACTATACGATTTGTATTAGTACAAAAAGTAAGAGTTAAAAATTTTACCTGAAAATTTAAAAATTGACGTAATTTATAAAATCTGTAAAGTCGACTTAGCAGACAAAAATCTTGAACAATGTATAAGTGACACTGCAAAGTAACTCACCATTTTATAAATATTTAACGGCACCCTTTTTGAAAAATTATTTGAGTGCAGTTGTGCTTGACCTCAGCTGCTACTAGACCCTTTGTCGGCTCCAAAGGGCATGCTGGGCAAGCTGTCAAAAATTGACAGCTAAAGAAAACGAAAACGAAAGAAAGTAAGAAATTGAAGGAAAACGAAAGGAAAACGAAAACGAAAACGAAAATGAAAACGAAAGAAATATCAACTGAAAAAAAAGCGTAGCAAATATTTGAATAAAGAAGCAGCACGCAGCTGCCTTCATTTGTCTACTGCTCGTCAAATTTTTCAAAACTTTGTTGCGCAAGCCGAAAAAGTTGGCTTCGCTTCAATTCACCTTCGTTTTCGTTTTCTTTTTCGTTTTCGTTTCGTTTTCGTTCATTTTAGTGTCTACTGAAAAAAAAGCGTAGCTGTATCTGAGCTGTGGTACAGAATTCGTTTTTTGCCCCAGAATCAGTCGTTCTGTCCCATTTACTGTTTCTATTTCAAAATCATATTAACGAAGTCGAAGCTTAGTACATATTACAGCTACCCAATTATTTCAGGAAAATTAAAAGCAAAGAAAAATGAAAGAAATTTTGGTCGAAAGAAATAGTTTTTTTGAGCTGTAATATGATTATGGCTACTAAGAACTAAATAGACTATGAAAATAAATAGAAAAAAGGAAGGAAATTTCGGTTAGCCTACGTTGCAGCTGGCAAACTTTACCTAACTTTTTGTTCTTGCCTCTTTTAAGTTTCACCTTCCAAAAGATAACAGGACATTATTTTAGCCAGGATTGTATGATTTTGGCCACTACAATAATTGTTTTCATGTTACAACGATCGAACCATATACATGCATTATAAACATTTTTGTTTTTACTAATACACTGTGTATTTTTGCACACTTGTTTGCTTTTCTGCATAACGTCCTGTCACTTCTAGGTCCATTCAAACCGATTACCTCACACGAAGGCGTGTCAGTTTTGCTAGTGCCCGTCGGGACCAATCTCGGTGGTTTTGACACATCTGTATGTCAATGACTGACGTCAAACCAATCAACTGTAATTGTCAATATTAGCTTTAGCCGAGTTTTTCTATTGACCACTTAATGGGTGTGATTTGCGAATGGATTTAAAACCTTTTTACTTAATTTCCCATAAACCACATTATGTAATTAATTGGTAATTGAAATTATCCTTCTTTCTACTTATCAAAAATCAGGGTTACAATTGTGGTTATGCACCAATCTCGGTTAATGCACCATTCTGTCTGCTTTCTGGCTAAAAGTTTGCCAAAACAGTTGCCAAAAATTGCAGAAAATTGCTGGTTACACTGTAGCAATTTGCCAAAAGGTAGAGACGTTCACGTCAGTCGACGTCATAGGACATCATCCGATTGAAAATCAGATTAAATAGTAGCTCAAGACAGTCTTAACATTGTGGTTATGACAGTCGGTTGTTTTCCCATCATTTTTCGACAGTACCCGTCAGTCGCATCTGCTCCTTTGCATGTAAAAGCCATTGGACTAATTGTGGGTTAAGACAGACGTGCTTTACCGTCACTTAAACGATCTGGTTTGGCATTGTTTGCCTTCTGCTCCGTAACAATCAGTCGGAGCAAATTAATTGCGGTGATCGGTTGTGTTTTTGTTTTCTTTCTTGTTTTTTATTAAGAAAAACAAGTCTCATACAATTATGGGCCCAAGACACAAGTATTTTGTAACCTTAAATTATTGTGCCACGATTTAGATAGCTCTTAAATGCTCGGTTAGATGAAGCTGGTTTGCTGTAGTTCATATCAGGCAACGGCGGGTTTGTATTGTAGTAGCGGCGGGTAAATTAAATGGGTACCCATGTCTATATATTCACGTTTCGCAACACCTTGAAATTGGGAAATAAGGAGTGCGCTCAAATGAAGTCTAAAACATTGTCTCCGGTGTAAGGATGTCTTTAATCTAAGTGTGAGCGTATTGGCTATTAGGGTCGATTCATACATACAGCAAGCAGTATGCATGTTCGTTCAGCCGGCATAATTACGAAATAATGACGTCACTAATAGTGTATAAGATCGGCATGTGGCGTTATTATTTTCGCGTAGCTATTTCCTAATTTTGCCGGCTGAGCGGACATACGACTGTAAGTATGAATCGACCTTTTACTGGTTTAAGCTTGTAAGTTCTCTTATGATGGTAATACAGTGGTGTGGTACAGTGCTAGTTGGTAGTTATTCAGTCATTTTTTGCTCAAGTTATTTATTTAGTTTAAATCACTTTGTTATTTTTTGTTTGGTCGCTTTAATAGAAGCAGTATTTGGGGAAATATAATGTAAAAAATCGTCTTCTGGCTTTTACCAGACTTTAAACGGACTGGACTATTGTAGTACAGGGTTTACGAATGACATATCTGAACGGATTAATTGCGCTAAAATAAGTCGGACTCATTTTTAGTCCGAACCAATGCCTAAACTTCCACTTGACTCAACGGATTTTATATGCATAACAGTAGCGAGCACAGTAAATAATAAGTCTCTGTAGTCTGCCTAAAAAGCAGCTCGCTAACGGTTAAGTGCGTTTATCCGGAGGTTTTATTGGAATGGCATCTTAAGCACGATTCTAAACTTTTAGCCCATTTAAACTTATTTTTGATCCGGTACATGAATGGGCTCTAGATCATTACTTAGACAATATATTACAATAGGTATATATAATACTATATACACTGTATTAGTGGTACGGTTCAGATAATATGTAGTCGGGGTCCTTTCATTCAACAGAGACTAAATACAGTGGCTTAAACAAATGAAAGTGTTCTTAAGTCCGGTTCATAATTGTTCCTATCAATTTGTTCAAACAGTTTCAGGAAAATTACAGTCCTGGTCTCAAATAGTGTCCTTTCACTCGGAGTTGACACGAAGTCTACCTACCTACTCCAAGTTCACTCGCAGTTGTAATGAATGCTTCAGCGAGAAAAGTTTTAGTGGTCCGAGTCAAGTTTTGTGACCTTTGCCAACCATTTGACCTAGCACATACAGTATGCGCAAGTACATATGTATGTACGTAGCCTACAAGCTAAATTCCTAAGCACGTATGTAATTTACGCGTATGCTAAGAGCAGTGACCCTAGGTTGACCTCACTCGAAAATTTTTCCACACGATACCCGCACGAACACTCGAAGTCACTCGAACACGCACGAAGTACACTGTTTGAGGCCAGGACTAGGTACATAATGTTGTAGTATGTACTTAATCAAATTAGCTAATTTTTTGCACAAAACAAGTCGGGACTCGGGGTCAATTCCAGCTCGTATGCAAAAAGTTAAACAAGACGATTCGGTCAAAGTTGCACAACAGTTGGCAGAAAATTGTCCTTGTTCCTTTCCCTAATGTCCTTAGGGACAACTGTGAACCAAGCTTTAGTGTATGTATGAATTCTGCTACTTGACACACGTCGGGTGACATCATTCGATACGTCCCGATTCGACCACTGGTGCTGCCACCTCTGGAAAAGTTTAAATTAGGCATGAGCACGGTTATCCGACGGTTAACCGGTTCATAAAATTAACCGAACGATTAACTGAGACTGATCGGTTAACCGAAAATCCGTTATTCGGTTAACCGGTCAAACGTTCCGAAAGATGTCAACGTATAAATAGGTATTGTGGTGTTTCGCCGCACAGAAATATAACGTTTCAGTCATGTCTTTAGTCGTACTAAACCTACATATATTTGTGTATAAATGGCATCGCATAACCAATAATCATCGGTAGGGGTACTTAAATTTGAATGGTTATCGGTCAACCGGTTAGTGCCTTGACCGAAATATCGATTAACCGATTAACCGTTTAATGGTTGTTGTAGCCGTCCCCATGCTTAGTTAAGCCCGGTTCATACTTGTCCTTAAGAACACAGGGACATAGACAAGGACAAATTTCTGTCAGCTATTACGAAACATTGACAGAATCGTTTAGTCTAACTTTTTACATGCAAACTGGACTTGAACAATACTTTGTTCCCATAAAAAATTGTGTCATTTGGTCAGGTAGTTTTCTTGAAATTGCTCAAGGGCAAAACGATAAGGACAAGGACAAGGACGAGTATGAACCGGGCTTTAAAGGTCATTCGATGCTAGGGCAAACAAGGACGAGTATTATCCAGGCTTCAGTTACAAACTTGTGTTCGTTCAAAAAATGTTGGTGTAGCGCAACAAAATCCAATGATCTCAAACTTCGCAACCATTTGAAACGTTCATAGAGTATCATGGATATTGACGCAACAACCTTGGTACAATGCCAAAAAAGTTAAACTGTAACTTTAGCTGAAATTAAAAAAGTTACGGGTCCTACTTTAACTGTAACCTTTAAGCAAACTAAATTTAAGCAATTTCTTCAAGAAAGAAAGCTTTTTCTTTAAGTTTAACTTAAACAAAAATAGTTTGTCTTTTTGTCTTGTACAAAAGTTGCAATGTTGCATCGCATATCAGACGATCTACTGTACTTACATGCTTTTTAAGCATGACTTTTGCTTAATCCGCTTTACTCAAAGGTACTGAACGTCATCATGGCCCATCAAAGCATCTAATTGGTTTGTCGATTACTAATGTCCATTATTAACGATTATGTAATCTTTTAAATTTATTTGCATGACAATTTTTGCTTATGTAGAAGGTAGCCTTGAAAAGCCGATAAGCGGTACTATACTAACAGATCCTAAGCCTCTTTTAGTGCCGTTAAAACAAACATTTATTCAGGACAGAACTTATGCAAAGGATGACTGTCTGAGACAGCAAATCGAAGGGATACTGTTGATACTGAGTATATATTGGCTTGTCTGAAGCCTGTAATTTATTTTATCCTGCAAATTTTTGCGCGTCTGCGGGGGTATCACTTGAGGGCCTGCAGATATTATTTTTTCTGATATTTGAAGTGATGGGTCGAAAAGCAAGCTTGCTAAAAATGCTATTTTGTTTGGTGATTTTGAAAGAAATCAGTTTACAGTTTGACTAAACGTGCTTCAACAGACAACCAGCTAAAAAAGCCTTCTGTAAGCATCAAGATCTCTTGGTTTCATTCTTTACATTATAAATAGAAAAGTAAAGTTAAAAGTTGTGAACGTGTGCAAGAGGTCAGCTGAAGATTTAAAAGTTTTCAGAGTTTCACTTTCCGTTTTCCGTTTTTGAAAGTTCTCAGAATTTCAGCTCCTGTTTCAGCTACGTTTTTTTTCAGATTCAGCTGTTTGGGCTCGTGCAAAATGTTAGCATCTGTTAACAGTTCAGATGATCAGATGCTAGCTTGTAACCTGTAGAAGCTGAAACTACAGTGCCGCTCAAAATTACTTGCTACAGACTCCGGAGTCAAAAGAGAGTCGAAGTCACTTGATTTCGGAGTAAAACAACATTATGTAGTTACTATGTTACAATACATTGACACCGGAATCAAATGACTCCAACTACGGTTTGAGTTTGGAGTCTGAAGCAAGTACATAATTTTGGTTGGTACATATGTACTTTAAATATATGCAGGTACATAATGTACGCTATCTAATGTACATATGTTATATGCATGTTTCGGCGAGAAATGGTGTCCCTTCGTCTTCGCGAACACAAAGATTCGAAGATCCTTCACGAATGTGAGAAACTCGACATTTTCTCGAAGCTCTCAAACTGTAATTCGAAAATATTTGCAGCAACAAAACTACATAAGGCGCCGTCTACGCAGATATGCGTGATTACGCTACACAAGTTTTGCGTGTAGTAAGCGTGTTTATAAGGTTTACATACGCAACATAGACGCCACGTAACATAGACTTGTCAAAATCAGGAATCAAAATAAATAGACAACATATGTAGAAGTAGGCAATGCATAACATCAACCGCCAGTCAAATTACGGTTGGTGGATCATTGAAGAGGTTACCTACTGTAGCTTGTGGCCCCAGTCAAACATGGGCAATGAAAATGTTTCGACTTTAAGTGGCGGGGGGGCTACCTGTATAAGATTTAATTTTAGGTTCTCCAACTTGCTTAAAATTTGCATACATTGTAGTCTCAATGAAGGCGCATCGCAGATGTGAAAGCTTCATTCAGCTTTACCAA
>JASANF010003137.1:0-60000 GCA_030248245.1 Trissonchulus sp. WLG1_4 | reverse complement strand
TTGCATGTTATTATTGTTTTTTATGAACTCTGTTTAATCTCCAAAGGCTAGATTGCTCAAAAAACACAGTGTTGGTTTTTGTTGAGAAATTTGTCAGAGTGAACAATCCTAAATATTAAGTAGCTTTTTCAAGTTTCGAAAGTCTTGATTCGAGAGGGGGGTACCGCCCCCCCCCCCCCTGAAATCAAGGCGTAAAAGGGCTATTTCGGCCGAAGCATCGTCCGGGCCGATTAGCTAGGATAGGGAAGAGTGTCATACTCTTCCCTATTATGTACTCTTGGTTTAATCAAGAGATGGGCCCCAGCCCCCAATTACACAAGAAGATATGTATATGTTATGCACATCGCAACTGCTCGATTGCACATCATATGTACCAAACTTGCACAACTTAGGGTACACTTTTGGATGAAATTTAGGACCCAATCTTGAATTATTAACATATTACATACATAGGGTAAGGATATTGAAACAGTAAACTATCCGGAAAAAATTACTGATAATTCGAAACTGAAGTTGGACTGCGCACTTTTTGCAGTCATTTTTGGTTCATCTATGTTTCTTAAGAATTACCGACTGATACTCTGGTTTAAAGCTTCCACTTAAAAGTTGCGTAATAATTTCAGACAGAAACTGTCAAATTTAGTGTCAACTTTGGCAAGTTAGTAGAAAATTTAGGTGTTGGTCTGTTTTGGGGTGATAAGAAGAAACAATCTTCTGATAAAAGTTTCTGTTCTTGTTTTTGGTGACCGCGTGTGCTAAGCTCACGCCCTGGTAGAGATCAGTTAACACACCTGTTGGCTCCCTTTATTTACTCTTAGTAGGGTGCGCGGAATGGATTTGAGCAAGTGGTCGAGGTGGTAGTGCGCTTGTGCGCGCGACCGACGGGCCAGGGGTCGAATCACCTGTGCAGAACATTTTTTAATTTTATTTTTTCATTTTTTGTGGACTCAGTTATTTTTTAAGATTAGTCTGTTCTGTTTGTTCCAAATTGACACAACAGTCAGCAGTTTTGCTTGAAATCAAAACTGAACCTGTTTTTTTATTCTTCCATATAGCCTATATTCCCGTTCCAGTCCTAAGTAAACTGTAAACCGCGTTAGATATAAATCAGCTTTATTTCATGTTTATGCACATGAGTACTGTATTTCTAACTACACCTATATATATGATTGAGTATATAATCTCAAATCCAAAGCTTAGTCAGAAAAATCACAAATTAATCATAATTGCGATTTCAACGTTTCCAATCGCCTTTAAAACCGCAAAAGCGATTAACTATGTACGGAATAAGTTCTTATAATTATTGTCCCACGCAGTGCATACTTAACCAAACAAGTCTGACAACGTAAACAGTAATTATTGATAATAGGTATTTTCAATTCTTTCTCCAATTCTTTTCGTTTAGTCGGCGATCATACCCAATGGCTTGAAACTACTGTTTTTTACTCATATGTACCTACCTATTATTTTGTAGTCATAACAGATTTTCGTAATTTTGCCGGCGGAACGGACATACGGATATGAATCGAGCCTAAATGGTACATGTTGATTCTATGAGGACCTACCAAACCGTGCGATAGTTAACTTGTTGTTTGAAAAGTCCGGTTCACACATACCTACTTTTTACTTTTTACTTAAGGTTAAGGGCCATAAGTAAAATTTTGGTTCACACAGAACGTGCATTTTATGCACCACAATTTTTACTTCAGGCCCTTGAGTATAAAGTAAAAAGTACTTTTTACTTTTTGCTTTTGATTCATACCAAAGGCGCATTTTATACACCAGAATTTTTACTTAAGACCCTTGAGTATAAAGCAAAAACTATACAATAACTCTAAAAAGTATATATACAGTAACTGTGCTAATCGGGCCTGAAGCCGCGCTTTCTTGTGTGGACCTGCTCTAAGATGTCCACATCAGTTTCTTAAAAAGTTCCGTGTAAAACCAGTACATATGTACATATATACAAAAAACTGTCGTAAACGCAATTATTTTTTTATTAATAATAGACTTTTAATGTCTATGTATGAACTGGGCTTAACCCTAGCCTGCCCAAATGAGAATATTGTAGCCCCTCGCATACTGAATTAACAAATCTAGGGCTACATATAAAACTTGACTATATACCTATGTACATATGTATAGGTATACTTAATATAATTCAACGGTTCTTTACACTGTTTTGAACTAAACTGTAGGTAATTTCTAAAGCGCCTCACCTAGGGTTGGGAAATTTCCGGAAATTTTATATTTTTGGAAATTTCCGGAAACGTTTCTCAAAAATTCGAAAATTGCATAATTTCCAATTTTTTTATTTTTTCCAAAATTAAACTTAACAGACCTTACTGAGCTATGTTTGAACGTAATAGCTCGTATGGTAGCTAATTTTTGTTGATTCAATAGCTGACATATATGTACAATAATTCTTTCTACAGTCCATTTCAGACGAAAATGCCTCCGACAAGTCGGGTGATGTCATTCGACGCGTCTGGCGTCGAAATTTTGAAATAAAAAGGCATTTTCATTTGAAACGGACTGTAAGTTGGTCAAACTTGAAAGACAACCAAAATGTTGCTTAGTACACATTCACTGACGTGACTAAAGCCGCCAAGCTAGTCTTCACGTGATCTTTACTCGGACATTCTTTTCCGTGAACAAAGTTGATGTTCACTGCAACCACTGCAACAGATTCAACCTAGTTCTTTTTGTATTGCTGAGTCGAAAAGTTAAGAATGAAGTTGGCTTAAAATATAGCGCACGAGAAATTTACGTACACTTAGTAAGAGTTTCTTGCATAATGAAATTTCGTGAGCCGTGCCGGGCCGGTGGCCAGCCGGGCCGCTTAAGGGCCAAGTCAAAAAATTCAAAATTTTTCCAAAAAAAGGTTAAATTTCAAAAAAACTTGACTATAAACTAATTGACACACGTAAACACTCTAAATGTGACCATACGGCAGAAAAATTACGGGCAAACCAAATACCTATGTAGCTTAGTTTATTCAGGTTTGTGCAGGAACATTTAGGGTGGATTTCACAAAGGTGGTTTTACTAAACCATAGTTTTACGTACGTTTTTATATGATTTGCACGTAATTTCATTGCGAAATATCGCCTGATTCGTTACGAATTTCCTAGATTTTCTAAAACCATGGTTTTAGCTCAGTTGAAATTTCAGCAAAACAGAGACCTGCTATGCTGCAGGTCTGAAATTTCAATTGAGCTAAAACCATGGTTTTAGAAAATCTAGGAAATTCGTAATGAATCAGGCAATATTTCGTAATGAAATTACGTGCAAATCATATAAAAACGTATATACGTAAAACCATGGTTTAGTGAAACCACCTTTGTGAAATCCACCCTTAGAATTTTTGAATATAGCAATCGTTAATTAGAAAAACATAACTGTGTTTGAAACATTTTTAAAACTACTACATATGGTCGTTTTGTCAACGATGGTGATTGTTTGAGTCCTACGCATACATGTAACAGCACAAACATTTTGGGTAGGCCCCTCCCCCTTGGTGGTGAGCAAATAATTTCAGTTGCAAAATATTCCTGTTCTTCTGTGCATTTGGCACCAATAAATCGCGGATCCAAAATATTAGCGGCACAATGCAATGATTTGACAGCTATATTTGCTCGCAGACAAACTCTCTCCCGCAATAGCTGTTTGTCAGGCGGGGCAATAGGATGATGGGCATTAAAGTAGTTTTTAAGATTAGCAAAAAATTAAAAACAAGGCTTTCCACTGTATTTAAGACTCATTGCTGATCAGCAATACCTAAAATACCGACAATTCAATAGTTTAAAACCACCGCAGAAACTTTTCAAGTCGGCTTGGAAATTTTCCGGAAATTTCCGGAAATTTCCGGAAAAGTACCTCTGGTAATTTCCGGAAATTTCCGGAAATTTTCCGGCCACTCCCAACCCTAGCCTCACCACACCACAGCCTCTTGCTCTATGATTCTCGTAATCCGTATTCCTCATTACCAGCATACACAGTTCACACAGTTGTTTATTTCGGTGATCTTATATTATTCAAAAAGAACGTTTTAGACCGAAACTAAACTAGGCGCCAGCTTTTGTTGATCTCATTTAATATTACTAAAAATATATGCGTTAAATATTGAGTACCTACATATAAAGTGTATATATCCTAAATATATGTAACATACATACATGAGGGGGGGTGGGGGGGTCCCCCTCAAAATCGAGAGGCCGGGGGGAGCGTCCCCGAAATTTGGGCATTTTTTAGAAAAACGGCACTTTTTTGGGAAATTGTATAAACTTTGCAAAATTTAGGGTAATTTTTTCGACCAGGGGAGGAGGGTCCCCAAAATTTGGCCGGAGAGGCCCCCCCAAAATTTTGACTCCGTTACATGTATGGTAACATAGGTATGTATAGTCATGTACATATGTATGTAGTTCACATGCTAGCTGTTATCGCTTTGTTTTCCTTGCCTATTATCAAGAGTGTATAATATACCTTATGACACGAAAAATTCTGTCTGTATATAACTGACTCCTTCTTTTCTAATGTTTCAGGCATCCACCTTTCGACCCGGCCTTGGCTGTGAACCCGTGATTAGCATCGTATAATGCCATGGCAGCTACTGGCTCTAGTCCCAACACCCAACTGCCATCGCCTGCGCCGGCAGATCTAGCTTCCAGCAGCGATATAACCAATCTGCTGGGCGACAACAGTTTCAGTGACGTGCCCAGTGACGATTCAAACAATTGGATGCAAAAAATCGACATTAGCAGCTTCAAGCAGCTGACCGGTTCGCCGGTTGGTGCCGTGCCGGTTGCGGAGACGGTTCTGCCGGTCGCTGAATCAACCACCGGTTGCCATGACTACGGCGAAACGCTGATTCTGCAGGAATTGAGCCCGTTGGATCGAAAACCAAGCGAACTTTTGTCGCCCCCGGTGAAAAAAAGTCGAACTGAATGCGTTGAGCTGGACACAGTTAAGCCAGTGGCCTCGAAATCGAGATATCCGAAACCAACTTATTCCTATTCATGTCTCATTGCCTTGGCTTTGCGAAATAGCAAACAGGGTCGATTGCAAGTCAGCGAAATATACAATTTTATGTGGTAAGCTGAAAAAGCCTTTTTCAAGTCCAGTTCATACTTGTCCTTATCCTTTATCCCGATCGTTTTGTTCCTGAGCAATTCCATTTACATACTATCAAGAGTACATAATAGCTTCTCACTCTATATAGAAGATGATCACTCTCTTCTATATAGAGTGAGACGCTATTATGTACTCTTGATACTATGTAGTGCAACTGAGCCTATTTTTTGTTCGATAAAATTCTCGGTCAACAAGTCCTGTTCGTATGCTAAAAATCATACTAAATTTCACAAAGGTGGTTTTCCTAAACCATTGGTTTTACGTACGTTTTGCATGATTAGCACATAATTTCATTACGAAATATCGAACGATTCGTTACGAATTTAGCAAAATTTCTTAAACCATTGGTTTAGCTCAGTTGAAATTTCAAACCTGCAGCCCAGCAGGTCTCTGTTCTGCTGAAATTTCAACTGAGCTAAACAATGGTTTAAGAAACTCCACAAAATTCGTAACGAATCAGGCAATAATTCGTAATGAAATTACGTGCAAATCAAGCAAAACGTACATTAAACCAATGGTTTAGTAAAACCAGCTTTGTGAAATCCACCCAAAATGAGTCTGTAAAACCAAGAGTACATAATAGTGTCTCACTCTTTATAGAAGAAGAGTGAGACACTCTCCTTTCTGCCTGTGTTATAGCGCAGGCAGATGCGCTCGTCATTTCCAGCCCACATGTTGCCGTTTTATGCAATATGTGGGTAGCCAATCAGAAGCGACCTTCGCTTCTGATTGGCTGGACGCCTGTGCACGTGCTCCAATCAGCACGCAGGCGGCCTCACGTGCTCCAATCAGCACACGGGCCACCGTTACAGCCATTACATTGTTAAATTTTACCATGATCGGTCGGGTTGGGGGGTTTTTTGTTTTTTTTGTTCCGAATTGTATTTTGCCAACATTTTTATCCCCGTTTTCAGGAATTATTGCTAGTATGCGCTGACTATGATGTTAACTGGTAAGTTAAATGTGTTTTTGACAATTTTCAGGCAATAGCACGTGAGGCCGCTTGCGTGCTGATTGGAGCACGTGCACAGGCGTCCAGCCAATCAGAAGCTAAGGTCGCTGGCTATTGGCTACCCACATGTTGCATAAAACGGCAACATGTGGGCTGGAAGTGACGAGCGCATCTGCCTGTGCTATAACACAGGCAGAAAGGAGAGTGTCTCACTCTTCTTCTATAAAGAGTGGGACACTATTATGTACTCTTGGTAAAACTCACCAAAAGTTGTCCTTGTCCCGGTTTTTATGTCCTTAACGACAAGTATGAACCGGTACATGTACAGTACAAGTACATACATGTATGAGCATGAGGGCCGAGGGGGCGATGGGGGGGACCACCCGCACAAAATCGAGCGCCCGGGGGGGGGGGGGAGGCGGCCGGAGAGGCCCCCCAAAATGTTGACCCAGTTGCATGTATAAATGACATAAAGGGTGGGATTCACAAAGCGCGTTTAACTTAGACCCAGTCTAAGTCTTAGACTGCGTTTAAACGCAGTCTAGCTAAACGAACGTTTAGACCCAGTCTAAGTCTGCATATGATTAGCGTGTAAATTTTGTTCTATTTTCGTGTTCTAAATTTCATTACGTTCTATTCCTGATTCACGAGCTCAGTCTAAGTTAAACGTTCGTTTAACTTAAACGCTCGCTAGTGTTAGATTTAGACTAGCCTTTTGGCTAGTCTAAGGTTAGTCTAAGTCATTTTTTAGCGTTTTACTTAAATATTTTTGCAAATTTTTAGTTACTGGTCTTACTGTAACTATAACTGCACTTAAATTAAAGTAAGTTACCTAAAATTATTCAAAAAGTTTGATGAAAATAATTGATTTTGAACTTAGTTCAACTTAAATTAACGCCTGAGCTTTATTTTAACTGTAAGTTTAACTTAAAATGATGCCTTAGTTTAACTTTAATACCTTTTTTAACTTTAAATTTAATGAAAATGGTTGAACTTTGTACCTATGTTCTAGACCCATAATCCGCACTGACTACAAACGTTTGGTTTATCATTTATCTAATAATTAGCGTATTTAATAATACCTAGGCAAATATGCTATTTAACTACGTAATTAACTTAAATTTTAAATTAACTTTTATTAAAATGTAATTTTATTACCTAAATAAACAGCATTGTCGGTACGTATTAAAGCAAAATGTTCTGCAATAGAGTTTAAAAAAGAATGAAATCAAAGAATTCTGTTAAACGAGCCCGTTTAACTAAACAGGCTTTGTGAATCACGTTTAGACTCGGTCTAAACGTTCGTTTAAGTTAAACAAGGTTTCAATTGAAAAAGAACAAAAAAATCAGCTGACACATACTATTCATATCAATCTTTGTGAATCATGTTTAACTTAGACCGACGTTTTAGACTGCGTTTAAACGCAGTCTAACTTAGACTGCGTTTAAACGGGCTTTGTGAATCCCACCCAAAGTATCGAAGGTAACAAAAAATGGTAATTGGTATTTCGACATTTAAGCCGGATAAATGACAAGCTAGTTAGTAAAAGGCCGTAAAAGTTTTGTTGTTTCATTTTTCATTACTAAAAATTGTTATACATTTATACCGTAATTAAAAGCCATAGACGCCAACGCTATTAATAAAAAGCTATTAAGATTGCATAATGTGTAAAATAAGTTATTTGAATAAATTATAATAAAAAATAAAGAAAATTTATGCAAAAGCTGCATCGGCCGGGAATCGAACCCGGGCCTCCCGCGTGGCAGGCGAGAATTCTACCACTGAACCACCGATGCTACACCAAAGATATGTGAAACATTCTTTATCAAGCCAGCCAACTAGAATTCAAGTTGGCAATTTGAATAAATAGAAGGCAATATGCGTTTGCGTTATCAGAATACGATAATTGAAATTTAAAAGGTCATTGTGAACATAAAATAATTTTCAAACCATTATATACAGTGCCAAATTGCCAAATCTGATTCGCTGAAAATTTATTTTTACCGAATTTTGTTTCAGCGAAAATTTTCCATATTTCCAAACAGCTCCTCCGGGATGGAAAAATTCAGTCAGGCATAATTTATCGCTTAATAAATGCTTTGAAAAGATTGAAGTCGAATCACCCGCTGGACACGGGCGAAAGGTATGTGTTTTTGTTGTATATGAATGTAATGATTAACGTTTTTGGTTTCATAACTGTTGTTTGGCTTGGCGTGCAAACAATATTTTACGAACGTCTAAGGACATTGAAGCTCTCCTTCTCGCAAGGCTATGCATGTGTGAGTGTGCGTATGCGGTTTCAAAAATACTCAAACTTAGGCTCAGGTTTGGACTTAGGCTTAGGCTTAGGCTTAGTCCCAGAGTTCGTATTAAGGTGGCGCTCCTGAAATGTGGGTTTTGGCAATTATTTTGAAAACGCGCAAAAATAAACATGCATAGTAAGAACAAAAGTTGATCAGAAGTGAATTTCCTTCAATTTGATGTACATATCACATAAAAAAATTTTTGAACATTTTTGAGCAAATTTCGTCAAGAAAAATAGATTTTCACGGAAATGCCTTCACAAGCCAGTGCATTTACACGTATGTAATGATATTGAATGGCTGAAAAACGCAGTAGTGTTTTACTGAAATGTAATTAAAAATTTTGGTGTTTTATTGAGTGTGGTATAATTTTTTTGTGAACTAACGCAATACTTTCTGCATGAGACAGAAATATAGTGCGTGTGAATACAAACGCAAATTTTCGGCTTGCGATTTTAAAAAATTGGCTCAACGAAAAAAGTTAAAATTTGGCACATAAATGTACCTTGTCATCTTCGAGCGGTCGCAAAATTTGATTTTTGGCAAAACGATAGTATCTAGAAAATTTAGCCAAATTCATGTTTTTCAAAAATCGCAATTTTAGTGTTTTTCGATATATCAATCATATTCATCAAAAATGACTTTTTGCGACCGCTCGATCACGTTGAGGCGAGCAAAATGAGCTATTGATTGTGCAACAGCTACTTACTTGCGAAGAGAAATCGCAAGCCGAAATTCCACTCACGTTTGGTCTATAATATAATGAATGCTAATTTGTATCAATCGACTTCATTTTTTGTATTTAGGCATACTTTTACACCAGCTTGCCATTGTGTATCTAATATTGGCCCCAAACTGCCGTTTTTTGAAAAGTCACATTTCAGGAGCGCCACCTTAAGCATAGGTTATGCTTAGGCTGAGGCTTAGGCTTAGTTTTACAATATTTAAATTTATATGTTTATGTGCATAGCTTTGCGCGAAGGAAAGCCACGTCTAAGGACAAGGACAGTAGGACACCCAGCGTTTTTTCATAATTTTCCATACAACATATTTTTCAGGTTTGTTAGTTTCAATAGGTCATTTTTGGCACTTTATTATCTAAGCATGTTAAAATTTCGAAATAAAAGCAATTTCGACAAAAAATCTGCTTTGTCAAACTGCTCTACCTAAAAAGTGAGAGCCAAGGGCGGACGGTGATGGGGATATAGGGGATATATCCCCCCTTTTGCTCGGAGCAAAAGAAAATTTTTTGGAGCCGCATACCAAAAATGCGCGTAAATTGATGAAATTTAATCAAAAAATTTCCCCAATTTTTTTCTGGGGGCTGCCGCCCCCAGACCCCTGCGACTCGATGGTTTACTATTCCTTTTTATTATCTTTTGTCATCAAAGCCTATGCATGCATGCCTAACCAACGCGCTGAGTTAACTTCACTTTGCGGTTTCATCTCGCTGGGGTTGTTTAATGTCCAAGGTCCATCATGCTGCATCCACTTGTGTAATATATATATATATACACTGTCTCCTACTCTGATGTGAGGTTCCCATATTTGTTTTAATTTCCCTGTCGAAAAATTTTCTGATACGTATCCAATTGACTAAATTTGGCCTAAAAATAATAAAACTTCCCAATTTTTTTTCTGGGGGCTGCCGCCCCCAGACCCCTGCGACTACGTCGCTTACTATTCCTTGTTATTGTCTTTTATCAAAGCCTATGCATGTATACACACACAAAAATATCTACACGAGTATATTAAGCTACATTTACTTGTGGAATGTCTGATATGACGCTCCCATCTTTTGTTTTAAATGTTGTCGGGAAAAATTTCTGATACGTCTCCAGTTGACCAAATTTGGTTTAAAAATTGGAAAAATCGCCAATTTTTCTGTGGGCGCCCCCAGAACCCTGCAACCTTGTGTCCTTTGGTTTTTATGGTCAGGCCGGAAAAATTGTAATACGTCTCCAATTGACTAAATTTGGCCTAAAAATCAAAATTTTTCCCAAATTTTTTCGGGGGGCTGCCGCCCCCAGACCCCTGCAACCGTGCGGCTTAGTAATCTTGCGTTTATAAGGCGTCTTATGAGTGTTAAAATTGCTGAAAAGTGCATTTTAGCCCATTACAAAAAATCGAAGTCATTCCCCCCACCGAAATTTTTTTCTATGTACACCACTGTCTCTCGAAAACATCATGACGCAGCAGTGCAGCACTAGTGTTTGGCCGATTATTGGTATCGCTATCGGCCGATATTAGGCATATCGGTATCGGTATTTTTTATCGGTATCGGTTATCGGTATTTTTTGGTATCGGCCAAACACTATGCAGCACATGTAGTAACGCAGCTTAAGAATGTAGTAAAAAGGTCAAATAAGGTTAAAAAGTTTATGCCGTATCCCCACCCTTTTTGGAGGTCACGGTCCGCCCCTGGTGAGAGCTATTTTTTCCTCAACAAATATATACGAGCTTGCCTTTTAGTAGTGACTCTAATGCTCACCTACAGAATTTGCCTTACTGAACACGATGAATGTAAAGTTATCAAATCGAGTCGTCTCAATCAAATCGTCTCGGTTTCGTAGTCTCTGTCTCGGCAAAAAACAGAGACTTCCATCCCTACAATCGACCAAGTATTTACAAAGTTATATATATTCGTTTCATGTTGGGTAACAAGAGAAGGGCTGTTTTCAGTCGTCAAAATTTTACTAGGAGATTTTACTAATAGTCTGGTTATCTCAAAAATTATCAGGGTTGGCGCGATAGCGCCCAACCCTAGAATAGGAAAATTTAGCACTATTGCGGATTTTGAGAATTTGAACTTTTTGTAGCTCAAAGTATAGAAGAGCTTTTTACACGAAATTTTGTGTGTGTACACCCCTTGGCAATACCTAAGTGCTGGCGAAATTTCAGCCGGATCGGTTAAGTATTTTCCGAGATACCCCCGGGGACCCCCCAAAATTCACGGACTTTCGCTCTTTTTTTTTTTCCCAGAACTTTTCTCGCCGGTAGTTCATCCGATCGACACCTTTTTTGGTTTTTCACATTTTGTATAGCCTGCAATAGACACGGAAAAAATGGTTTTGCTCGGGTGTTTCCGTGAGAGGCTGTGCTGGGAGGGGAGAAACCCCTTTTTTGGGGTCCAAAAAATGACGAAAAAGTACGAAAAAGTTTAGCACACTTTTTAAGAAGTTGCGCAAAACGGCCAGTCATGATCTTATGCATGTGAGGTGGTACAGTAGTGGAATAGAAACTAACATGGGCTTTTTTTGAATTTCGGCCTATAAGCCCCAAGGCATGCCCATACCCCCCGCTACGTGTATTACGGGGGTAGGCTCGCTACGGGCAGTGGAGCTATCATGGTTATAGCTGCAGGTCTATCGTTTTGTATACGAATATAAACCCATATGCTGTGCATTCACTGGTATCATCACTTTCTTGCTCAGATGTTGAATAGTCCCCTAGACGGTACCCCCCGGTTGGCTGTGTGTCATGTATGCGCGTACGTAACTTCACAGTAGAATAATTAGGTTTGCTGCTTGTTTTTCATGATAGTTCAAGTTTTTTCATGTAATATGGATTGTGAACTTGCGAACATATCATATTAATACCCATTGCCCCACCGATTGCCCCCCTAGGGTGTTCTCAAAGGGGACTCCGGACCCTTTTGCACTTTTGGTGTAAAAATTTTTTTTCGAGTTTATTCTCAAAAACTTGTCTCTAGAGGTAGTTTGGTGTCCTGAACACGAATCTGAGATTTATTTTTGCCTATACCCACTCTGAACACCCATGTCCCCCAGGGTGCCATCTAGGGGGGCAAAATGGGTCAATTTTTTTGAATTTGAAATTTTGATGTCCATTGGGGTAATTTGACCCCCTGAACACGAATCTGAGGTCTATTTTTGTCTATGACTCTCGTTGACTCCCCTGCGACCCCGCCTCCTCCCTTACGTTACCCCCTCCCCCGACAGGGGTCCAAGGGGTAAAACTTTCAAAATTTGAATTTTGATGTCCATAGAGATGATTTGAGCCCCTGATTACGAATCCGTGGTTTGTTTTTGTGTAGAACCTCCATGGATTCCAACACCCCCCGAACGGGGGTCCAAGGGGTAAATTTTACATAGGTATATAGACATGTACACATGTACACTTACGTACATACTACATTGGTCCGCTTCAGGCAGTGAAGCCGTCATAGCTATGTATATGTAGTGTGCTTCGTTTCCACTACAGCGGAAAAAGAGAGAGGACTAGTAAGGAAAAATGCCCTTGTCGGGCGGCTCCTTGGGTAGAATAGGTTACTGTCTGTCTAAAGCGGAAAAATACTTAGGCTGAGCTTGTAAAAGCATTGGTACAAGACTTTATTAACGAGAATATACAATTCGTGTGAGCTCGTTAAAGTAGGTGGACTAGGTATACCTGTTGAGAATAGGAATATGATCTTCGTAGGGCAGACACTGTTTTCCGCACCCTATTCGCGCGAACTTACAGCCCGTTCTGGGTTTGTTTCAACGGTATTTTCTTCTTTTTATTATTGTTGTAAAGTATATATGCTTGATAAAAAGGTTCTGTGAGATAACGGCAGACCTTATCCAGATCCTTAACTTATCGTTTGATCAAAATATATGTATGTATATGTAAGGTATATACTGTGTAAGCATCTTACTTCATTCGATCATATTTGAATTATGCATATTGTGCTAGATGTGTGTAAGCTAAAATAGGAACAAATCCATAATCTGAGAGTCCATAATCTAAAAGCATGAGCTTACAAGAAACTGCGACCTAAATTGACCCATTTATGGCGTGCAAAATACATTGGTGCGAGGTAGGGTTTGCAGCGTCATTGTCAGCCGAGAACTTTAGCAATCCCTGACCGATTGTTTGCACACCCCTGAATCATTTCAGCCGTTCAGCCAACAGTCGACATTTCAGCTAAAATTATTACGAGTGCCCGCTCTAACGTTTTTGCCATTTGCCAATGTTGAGTTAGTGTAAGAAAAGCCTCTATGTTACATGAGCAAATGATATCATTTAGCGGAAGGTCGCGCGAATAGGGTGCGGAAAACAGTGTCTGCCCTACGAAGATCATATTCCTATTCTCAACAGGTATACCTAGTCCACCTACTTTAACGAGCTCACACGAATTGTATATTCTCGTTAATAAAGTCTTGTACCAATGCTTTTACAAGCTCAGCCTAAGTATTTTTCCGCTTTAGACAGACAGTAACCTATTCTACCCAAGGAGCCGCCCGACAAGGGCATTTTTCCTTACTAGTTCCAAAATGTAAATCCTGAGCGTAAGCCGGAGCTCAAACTAAGCTGTATCTGTATATAATATATATACTCTAAGAATAAAGCCTAAATCCAAACCTAGTTTTTGCCGCCCCTGATGGATATTAGCCGACGCATATTAATGGATTCATTAGTTTGTGTAGCCAGGGCTCACCAGTGGCGTAGCCAGGGCTCCCCCACAGCGGTTTCCCTCGGATAAAAAAAATTTGGGTCGCGTAGCACCCCCCCTCCCGGTAGACACGTTAACCCCTCCCTCCACTTGATTCTGGCTACGCTACTGGTTTGCATCAGAATTAACAAGTATATACATTTATATACTTTTACGGTTCATGTTTGTATATATATTTTATTAATTGTTGTTTTTTGACTGATTACAGGCATGTATGTGGATGCTAAATCCAAACAAGGCTGCAAAAATGGAACAAGAGATTATCAAGTGGCGGCAAAAAGACCCCACCGGCGTGCGAGATTCTATGGCAAATCCTGGTAAGTTGCCGCACTGTTCTCTCTCGATGGCGTATCATTTTTAAAATTTTTCTATTTCCCGTGGACGCTATCTTTAGTAGTTATTTATATATTTGTACAGATTTCGGACTTATTTATAATATGGTATTCGGAGGGTTTTCGGACTTTTTAATGAAAGCTTCGGACGTCTTAATTTTGGCCGAAAAATTTGTAAACTATTGAACAAAAGTAGTTCAACTAAAAATCGGATGAAATTTCGACATTTTTAGTGTGTCATAATTTTGCATAAACTTAATATAAAAACGTGAAGATAAATTTCGGATGAAATTAAGGTACCTAAAATGTAAAATTAAATAGTTGGGAGCATTGATTGATGAACCAATAAACAGTGACATCGTAACACGTCTAAATTTTATCTATTTAAATCAGGGGTTTTTTTTGTGCAAAACCCTGTGCAAATGCACACTTTTTTAAAATTTTGCACACAAAAATTAAAATTTTGCACAATAATGCACAGTGCCCGATGAGCCTGGGATATGGTCAAAATGCACTGTTTTTAATGCAAAATCGAAAAAAATTCTGGGGGCTGCCGCCCCCAGACCCCTGCATTCAATGGCACACCTGGCGGTATCATCAACGGCATCAGGTTTTTATACTGCTTTTTGGCAAATGGTGCATGATTTGCGTAATTGCTGTTCAATTTGCAAGAGGTTTATTTTTCTAAAAATCGTGTTACACGTTGTCAAAAACTATAAGTCTCTAGCTCGCAAGAGCTAGAGACTTATAAAAGTTAAAGTTATTAAAAGTTAAAGTTAAAAGTTATAAAAATTAAAATTTTGCACAATAATGCACAGTGCCCGATGAGCCTGGGATATGGTCAAAATGCACTGTTTTTAATGCAAAATCGAAAAAAATTCTGGGGGCTGCCGCCCCCAGACCCCTGCATTCAATGGCACACCTGGCGGTATCATCAACGGCATCAGGTTTTTATACTGCTTTTTGGCAAATGGTGCATGATTTGCGTAATTGCTGTTCAATTTGCAAGAGGTTTATTTTTCTAAAAATCGTGTTACACGTTGTCAAAAACTATAAGTCTCTAGCTCGCAAGACCTCCACAAACTACGGCATCTACGTTTCTAAACTAAACTGTCTCACGATGTGGGGGGAATTGTTCCACCCAACCTGAAAAATTCCTAGATCTGCCACTGATATGATTTTATGTATATATAACGTAACAAGGGCATACATACCAAGGGGGGATGCTGAAAGTTTCCACCCCAGAAATTTTTTTCCAGTAAAATTTTACACAATGGTCCCCCCTTTGAATTTTATGGCCCGGCCAAAAAATTTCCGTTTCATCTTTTATTAACCAAATTTTGCCCGAAAATTAAAAAATTTCTGCATTTTCAGGGGACTGCCGCCCCAGATCCCAGCAATGACCCAGAACAATTCCTAAACAATTGCTGATGAAATGTTTTTTAATGCAAAAATTATTTCAAAATTCTATAAAAGCTCTGGCTTCTTGGGGTAGGGACTAAAGCCCCTAGGCCCCGCCATCACCCAGATTCGCCAACAAAGTGTTTTTGTTGAAATTGAAAAGTTGAAAGTGAAATTTCAAATTTCCACAAAAGCTGTGGCTCTTGAGGCTGCCGCCTCCAGACCCCCGCCAATTATGGCATACACATTTTTGCAAGATTAAGTCAAGGAAGGTGGATCGGCTTCCACTCGCTCAAAAAATTTCTGGGATCTGCATCTGACAGCCACTGTGCTAATGCCAGTAATTTCCAATATTTAGAATTTTAGCACACCAACATAAACATAGCAGCAACCAGCAAGAGCGTACCCAAGTATCCGAGTGATTTTTTACACAAGGGTCCCCCTATTGCTTTTTATGGTATTTTACGGAAAAATTTTCTGATACGTCTCCAATTGACTAAACTTGGCTTAAAAATAAAAAATTTTCTAAATTTTTTTCTGGGGGCTCGCGCCCCCAGACCCCTTCGACTCTGTAGCTTACTATTACTTGTTATTATCTGATACGTCTCCAATGGACTAAATTTGGCCTAAAAATCACAAATTTTCCCAATTTTTTTTCTGGGGACTGCCGCCCCCAGACCCCCGCGACTATGTGGCTTACTATTCCTCGTTATTGTCTTTCATCAAAGCCTATGCATGTATACACAACTACATTATGCTGCATGTGCATGTCTACACGAGTATATTATGTTACATTTACTTGTGGAATACACTTTTTTTTTTTATTTATCCCTGTATAAAATATTTTCCCTTTTTATAAAAAATCTTGTTTAATGCGTTGTTTTTGCTCTCTTAAAAACCCGTATATAGTCTTTTGGAATACACCGTCTGATATGACACTGCCATCTTTTGTTTTAAATTTTGTCGGAAAAATTTCTGATACGTAAATTTCCGATTGACTTAATTTGGCCAAGAAATAGAAAATTTTCCCTATTTTTTTCTGGGGGCTGCCGCCCCCAGACCCCTGCAACCTTGTGTGCTTTGATTTTTATGGTCTGGCCCGAAAAACTTTCTGATATATACGCCTCCAATTGACTTAATTTGGCCAAGAAATAGAATGACCCCTGCAGCCTTGTGCTTTAGTAATCTTGCGTTTGTAAGGCGTTTTACGAGTGTTAAAATTGCTAAAAAGTGCATTTTAACCCATTACAAAAAATCGAAAAGTCATTCCCCCCCCCGAAATTTTTTTCTGGGTACGCCACTGTTATTATGTACACTGTCTGATGTAACGTTACTTACTATATATATATCTTTTGTTTTAATTTTTCTGTCGGAAACAATTTCTGATACGTCTCCAGTTGACCAAATTGGGTTTGAAAATTGGAAAAATTGCCAATAATTTTACGGGGGCTGCCGCTCCCAGAACCCTACAACTTTTTGGTTTAGTAACCTTGCGTTTGTAAGGCGTTTTATGAGTGTTAAAATTGCTAAAAAGTGCCTTTTCACCCATTACAAAAAATCGAAAAGTCATTCCCCTCCCGAACTTTCTTTCTGGGTAGGCCACTGATACGTACGTACCTCTAGAGGTATAAAAATGCGTATATTTCCTTCTATATAGGCGAAGAATACGCATTTACAGTTTGCACAGAAAAATAAAATTTTGCACACTAAAATTAAAATTTTGCACAATTATGCACACAATTTTTTTTGAAAAAAAAACCCTGATTTAAATCTAAACATGTCTAAGTGTTATCCGAATTTAATACAAATGGTTTAAGAGTCTTAAGAGTTCTTAAGAGTTTAAGAGCTCCCCCTAGACTTAAGATTCCGGGACAAGCAAACCCTCCTCATAGTTAAAAAAGGTGCCAGGAAACTCAAAATTTGCCCCTGATTGCTTTAAAAATGATCAAAAAGCGAAAAATGTATATACAAATTTTGAAAAAAATTCCCATTTTTAGGCCGTTATGAGTTCAAGTCCCCAACCCCAATATGCCGGACAAGACCCTCTAAAATTTGAAAAATCCGGGACAAGCCTCCCACCATCCCATCGGTCTACTTAATTTTGACCCCCCTGTCCAAAAAATCGTAATTTAGTTTAGTAATTTACATGTTTTCTTGGCCAAAAAACACAGATTCGAACAAATTTTGGACAAAACTAGGTAAAAAAACCGCTTAATTTTCATAAAAATGTAAGGTAATGTAACTAGCAATATTGCTGCAGCGCAACGGTGCTGTAAAGCCATAATTTAATTTTGACGAACGAAAAATAAAAATGACGACAGGAATTTAAAAATGACGCCAGAATGATGAAATCCGATTTTGAAAAAAAAACCCTGTTTAAGACTGTATTTAGAAGTTTAAAATTTAGACATCCGAACCTTTCATTAAAACGTCCAAGAACCCTGCGAATATATACCCTATAAAGATATCCGAAACCCTTCCGAATATATACCATCCGAAGTCTTATATAGATGGTGATTTATATATAGAGAATTCGGATCGTTGGTGGTCCCGTTCGAATACCTTGCCAGTTTATGCGTATAACTACTCATAGAGCTAATTTTGAATGTTGCGTAGATTTATATACATTATCTGAATATTTATTGACTGCTATTAAATTAATTGAATTATTTATTAATTTTTTATTGCTTTAAATACTTTGATATTGTCTATTTTCAGACGACCTGGATCTGATTGAGAAGGGCTTGAAGGGCATGCCAGGCGACAACCCAATCTTCTACTCATTCCCCAACCCCGCCGCCCAGCCGCCACACCCGCTCCACTCGCTTCCCGATCTCATCCAGCATACCCATCAGGTATATATATATATATATATATCACGATTTTACGCAATAGAAACTAGACTTTGTAACAATTATATATATATGCTCACTGTGTATATGTGTATATATGCTGTTTTATTAGCATGTTTTACTAAGAGGACTGGGAGAGCCCCATAACCATGGGCGCAGCCAGGGGGGGGGGGGTTCAGGGGGTCTGAACACCCCCCTTTTGGTGGAACCTAAAGAAATTGTCAACAAGGGTTCCCCCTTTGGTTTTTATGGCTCGGCCAGAAAAATTCCAGATACGTCTCCAATTGACCAAATTTAACCTAAAAATCGAAAAAATCTTGAAATTTGTTCCTGGGGGCTGCTGCTCCCAGACCCCTGCAGCTCTGTGGCGTACCAATTTTGATATTATCTTTCATCAAAGCCTGTGCATGTCCACACAAGTATATACCTGATGTTGTATTCACGTGTGTAATACACTGTCTGATTTGACGTTCCCATCTGTGTCTAATAGTCCTGTAGAAAAATTTCTGATACATCACCAAGTTGACCAAATTCGGCCTAGAAATTGTAAAAAATCTGCAATTTTTTTCTTTAGGGCTACCGCCCCCAGACCCCTGCATCCACTCCCATTTTACAATAAGTGTTGCTTAGAATTGTT
Organism: Trissonchulus sp. WLG1_4; assembly: GCA_030248245.1. Taxonomy (NCBI): domain Eukaryota; kingdom Metazoa; phylum Nematoda; class Enoplea; order Enoplida; family Ironidae; genus Trissonchulus; species Trissonchulus sp. WLG1_4. The sequence continues at coordinate 40,938 of JASANF010003137.1, read as the reverse complement.
TTTTCAATGCAAATTTTATTTCAAAATTCCAAAAAAGCTCCAGCTTCTGGGGGCTGCCGCCCCCAGACCCCTGCAACCACTCTGATTTTACAATAAGTGTTGCTTAGAATTGCTCTTTCATTGCACATTTTATTTAATAATTCAAATAAAGCTCCAGCTTCTGGGGGCTGCGCCCCCAGGCCCCTGCAACCACTGTGATTTTACGACGTGTTGCTGACAACTTTTTCAATGCAAATTAATCGTCAAAATTCAAAAAAGCTAAAGCTTCTGCGAACTTGCAGACTTCCGCGTTAGGTAGATTATTTGCGCGTTTCACCCCCTCCCCCCGCCCCGTCGTCGAGCATCAGTTCAGCCTCCCCCCTTCCCGAAATCATGGATATGCTATGTACTGCAATACAACACTAATTGAAAAGTCATACCCACCGAAATTTTTTCTAGGTACGCCACTAAATATATATATAATAGTATACTAATATAAATACGCTTTAAAAAACTTTTGGTTGAACCCCCCCCCCCTTTTGAAAATCCTGACTACGCTACTGCCCATAGCCCCCCATTTTTTTCAATGCGATTTTTAGCGATTGTTTAGTTGTAGCTATGTTTGTGTGGTATGTTGTTTTATGTCGTTTTTGTTGAATGTAAATAAGACCGAAGACGTTATAAAAAAACCGAGTTTTCGCTGTGAATCGTGTGTCATGGTTTTACTGTGGCGCATGCGCATGTTTGTGGTTTGTTTATAGTCATGCATAATATAGGTGTTTTTTTTTATTTTGGCTCACCAAAAAACCACTGATGCAAGTGACAGTGGCAAAAAAACTCACTAGGTCGTCAGACATTTTTTCTGGGTGTGGCATGTTTTGGACCATAGTCTTGTGCGGATTAGCTGAAATATTTTTTCGCGATGTATGTATATTTAATTAGTATATTGTATTATTATATCAAATATTATTGTATTATGTATATCAAATAAAATACTCAAAGCCAATGTTAATCCTAAATAGGAATCCGTTTTCAACCATTTTGTTTACTGACTTATTATCTACCTACTTATGGCTTAAAAAGGTTTGAGTTTATAAGCATAATCGCGATTTTGCTAATCATAACTATATATAAACTAGATTTTTGTGATGCCTCGTAAAGAAAGACACATCAGTTTATGAGTTTAACTTGATAATTTGCTGCAATTAAACTCATAAATAAATTTAAAAGTTCTCATTTTTGCTCTGACGGCTAATAATATGCACTATATTTCGTAAATGAGAGTCCCCTGGGGCTGAGGGATCTTTTCACACCTGCCACACCTCCACATATATGTATCCACTCTTCAATTGCCGAAAAAAGTGCTAAAAACTGAGTTAAAAACCAAAAGGTAGTTTCCAATAAAAAAGTTTTATTTATTTTCAGCAAGTTCAACAAGCAGCAGTAAATTTGCCTTTTTACGCTAGAAGAAACCGCAGTTATTTAGTTTACTCTTCTCTTTATTTATTTTCAGGCCCTGCTGATGCCAGCGAGCCAGGCCCACCGACAAGCCATGGGGGGGCCCGAGGGAGCCCTGTTCGGTCCCGTTTCCGCCCGCTCCGGCCTCCCGGTGCCACATTTCCACCTCACTGCCAATGCCCCCATGCAAAATATCAATGATGTAAGAGTCATGGCAGTATATGGAGGTGTATATACAGGTAGTGGCACTTAGGATAACGATTGTGTATATAGAGGTAGAGCCGTGCAGAGAAATAGAGTCTACTTAGTTTTAAAATTTAGAGTAACAGCACTGAGTAGTTTGGTTGCTTGATCCTAGTTGTATACATTTTTTACTAATGACTAACTGTAATTTTAGATATTTTGTCGTCTATATATACACATATTTTTTGACCTAATAAGGTGAATATAGGCGATTTTAATTTGTTTCATATCTTAATTTGTCTGAACATGGAACTTTAGGTCAAGCACTAGGCAGAATCTATTATATACTTTAGGTGTATGACAAATTACACTATATACGTATGTGGACATCGTAAATATTAGGCGATATGTAAATATTATGCAAATTAGTTGATCTGACCTCTGTTTTGCTTTCAGGCCGGCTTCTATCGCGCCCGTGACCCGCGCCAAGTGGCCCCCTGGCTGAGTCACATGGCAGGCCCCTCCCCAGCGCCCCACCCGCTCACTCCGCCGCGACTCTGTCTGGGGGGCGCCGTGACGCAAATGGAGTCTGGGTCTCCGGGGCAGAGGGGGCAGTTTTGTCATTCCCCCAGCTATACGGCGGTCCGGAAACTGGGGCCCGGCCCCACCCCTCTGTCGGCTCAGACCACTCCCCCCTACAGCCCCAATATCCACTCGCCGTGCATGAAAATGGACTGGAGTCAACAGGGGGGGCTTGTGGGGGCTAGTCCACAGTCGTCCCCTTACGGACCCTATGGCTGCCCCCCCTCGGTTAGCGGAGGAACACAGTCTGAAAGCTGCTCCCCCCTGGCCGGTGGGAAATTCTCAGCTGGCTCCGGCCTGTCTGGGGACAGTCAGTTCCCAGCAGGCAATAATGCTGTCAATAATAACAACCTCCTGCAGGCTGCCTTAGGACACAGCCCGTGTCGCTTACCCTCCTTCACTGCTTCCATGATTTAGCCTTCCAACTTTTTGATCCTTTGTTCCCTCTCAAGATCTGCCTTTCTAATTTTCTTGTGCTTGTATATATACTATTTTTTTATTGATGTGAAGGATTTTTTATTGAATTTCATTTCTTACTGAAGAATGTTGTAATGTCCTTGTAAACTCTGCTCAATTTTGACTTATTTGTAGTTTAGTTTCATTTCTCATTTATTTTTTCCAATAGGCATAACGGTAACTTATTTCTATAGTTTTTGCATTTTTTAGCAGCGAAATTTATTAAAAAATGTCTCTGAGCTGATAAATTTCAAGTCGCTGTGCTTTTTGTTATTTCCACTCTTATTTAGCATTCCGTAGTTGGTCACGTGATCTCATCTGATGCCTGTGTTTTGCTCAGGTATGTACAACAATCACTGCTGTTCTAGCTTATATATATACCTACTGGAATTCGCAAACTAAGCCTGAAAAATTTACGGTCTAATTTAAAAGGCACTACGTAGCTGGAAAAACTCCAGGAACTGTAAATAGCAAAAGGTATATATTATGTGATTTGTGGGGAGGGATGTTAATAGCGCCTTTCCGAAGAGCGGAACATTGCCGTCTGCATAGAATTTTCACTAAAAAATCAGTTTCGTTAAATACCTTGAATCCTCGATAGATTTTTTATTTACAAACTTAGATTTTTTACTTAACTAGATTTTTTAACTATCCGGTGGCAACCGAATCTTTGTCAACCCACGGTTATATTTGCTTTAAAGCGTTGAGGATGGTGATCGGATTTTAAGCCCCCCCCTTTCTAGAAGGGTTGTAAGCATACATGTATATACACGGGGTCTTGGTCTAGGGGGGGCTTGTCCCGGATTTCTCGAAATGTTAGGTGGGCTCGTCCCGACGTTTCTGGGACTTGAACTGGCAAAAACGCAAAAAATTCCAATTTTTGCCTAAAATTGGAAAATTTTTCGCAAAATTCGGATATTTTTAGCAATTTTTCGCTTTTTGCTCAGTTTTGAAGCATTTTACGGCGATTTTCGAGTTTTCGGGTACCTTTTTTCAGCACAGCACCAAGGAGGGGGGCTTGTCCGGTGGGTCAAATTTGATGGGGGCTTGTCCCGGAATCTGTAATCTGGGAGGGGTTGCCCCCCCCCAGCCCCTCCCCCCATGTACATCTGTGGTTGTAAGCAGCATTCACTCCAGATTCGGATCAGATTCCACCTTCTAATTAATTCTGAGCGCTATTTTGTGAATTTCAGTGTTTGTTATTGTTGTTTATATTTTCTGTAATTACAGTTAGCACCCGCAGTAATGTTGGTTAGTTGTGGTGTTGTTTAAATCTAGTTGTGTTGGTACGGTCATTGCTTTCTTTATTATTTATTACTCTTTGTTCGTTTGTTTGTTGTTAATTTTACCTATACCACTATTAATCTTGCAGTTTACTACTTAGAGATCAGCTATGTTTTTGTGGGGGGGGGCATTTTTATACCCATATCATCCGTATTCAGTGTTTTTTTTTGCGTCAAAAAGTGCGAAACGCCGCACTTTTTTTCTGAAATTTCGCACTTTTTATTGGCCATGTGCGTCCCATGACGCATTTTTTTTCGGCCGAGGCTGAAAGATGTCATAGCTGATTTTGGCCAAAAAGTGCCTAAAATAGCATTTTTGTCGCGAAAATTTTGAAAAATTTTCCAAAATTGCGTCAAAACCATCAAATTTGTAAAATTTTCTGATGTGTCTAACGTTTCAAGCTTAATCGGTATGCAGCTACAGCTGGTTTCAATGACAGTTTACAAACTATTATGATTAGTAATGATTAAGATCATGATTAGAATAAATCGTGTCGAAGCATGGCACACCCAGCAAGTTTCTTAAAAGCATCAATTAATGCCAATAGGCATTTGTCCCGCTAGTATCAGAGTTTGGAATAGGAGAATTCTATTATATATATATATCTGCTGAAATTAGCTGCGTGTTTACAGTGTTTAGTTCAGTTCCTGCCAGGTTAATTTGGCGTAATGAGGCAGTTTCCAGGGGAACTGAGTTAGGTTCCATCCCAAAACACCAGATACATGGCTTCTGAAGGCTGCCGCCTCCAGACCCCTGCAACTACTGCAGTTCCCGTTTTGTACTTTTTCAAGCAAAATTGCATCCTTGTAGTCTTTTTCAGTCTGCTAAAATTCAAAACTCTGCTTAGCTTTTCTCAACAACACCGAAATTAACGTGATCAGCAAAATACCTAGACGTAATATTTAAGTCCCTCTTGGATACCGCACTACGAAGCGTATTGAATAAAACATAAATTTATAGATGCTGAGACGCCACGCCCAGGTCCATAGTTTAAGTCGCCGACTCTCAGAAACCAGAATTTATAAGTTAAGCTCAGCTTTCGCACATTCTAAATGGGCAAGGCAATGGCGTACCCAGGGAAGGGTAGATGGGCGGAATCGCCACCCCTCCCGAATTTTTTTTCCAGTGAATTTTTTTACACATTTTTACTTTTTTCACAGTGAATTTTTCCCCTTTTGTTTTATTGCTTGGCCAAAAAATTTTCCGATACGTTTCCAATTGATCAAATTTGGCCTAAAAGTCAAAAAATTTTCCAAATTTTTTTCCTGGGGGCTGCCGCCCCCAGACCCCTGCAACGTCTGCCAACGTGGCCTTCCGTTTTCACTTCACATTTGTATGTTAATATTGAAAATAGTGCATTTTAACCCATTACAAAAAATCAAAACGCCATTCCCCCCCAACTTTTTTTCGAGGTACGCTGCTTAAAAGTAGAAATTAAAATTTTTTCAGAAAATTTTTTAAAATTCCAAAATCGTAAGTGAGGACGGCCAGTGCCATAATAAAGTGATTTTCACCTAAAACACGCGCTTAAATAGCATTATAACCGCTCTGCGCACTTTTTTTCAAAATGACGCAAAAAAATTTGGGCATGTGCGCATACATGTACACGGGGTCTCGGTCTGGGGGGGGCTTGTCCCGGATTTTTCGAAATTTTAGGGGGGCTTGTCCCGACTTTTCGGGGGGTTGAACTAAAAAAAGCGCAAAAATGTCCAATTTTGGCCTAAAAATCTGATTTTTCCGCAAAATTTGGTTATTTTTAGCGACTTTTTTTGCTATTTGGACATTTTTTGAAGCATTTTATAGCGATCTGGGCCAATATTTGAGTTTTCGGGCACTTTTTTTCAGCATTAAGCAGAGGGGCTTGTCCTGATGGGTCAAATCTGAGGGGGGCTTGTCCCGGAATCTCAAATCTGGGGGGGGGCTTGCCCCCCCCCCCCCCAGACCCCCCCCCATGTACATCTGTGCATGTGCGTCAGACGACGCAAAATTTTTGACGAAAAAAAACACTGTACCGTATTTATCATCCGTAGCCCCCCCCCCCGAGTTGACGGTTGAACTTTTAGCTACCCAAAAAGCGGTCTCCGATTTAGAGTGGTGTATATTTTATGCTGTTTTTTGTTATTCCGTATTTTGTGCAAACTGTTGTGATATTTCTGTTGTACAAGTGTATATAATTTTAGTTAATTCTGTAGCACCATAATTGTTTTTTTATATTTTTGTACAATGTGCACTTTTTTGCGTCAGTTTCTGAAGGCATTGCCTTATTTTTGTTTCATGTTCTAAGCACACACGTACGAATGGTGGGGTTTATCCTGTATATTTTGCGAATTTTTAAAATAAGCTAAATTGCGAAAGTTGAAGAATATCACAAAGTGCAAAAAAGATTGTTCGACTAGTAATAAGAATCGCTTATATGTTTTGCGACAAGAAGCGGTTTTTACGTAGGTCAAAAGTCAAATTTGAGAGAAGCTATATGAAGGACTCGCCACCGTTATGTATATGAACGTGTGTGGTTCGACTCTATTATATACCTTTATACTGGCTGTATTTTTTTAGTCGGGTGAAAACATATGAGGTTGGACGGGTGGCTCAAAACTGAGGGTCCGGAGGGGACCACAAATTTGAGCAAAAGCAGATGAAATGGCTTACTAAAAAATTTAAACATTTTAGTTTTTAGAGATTTTTAGTGGATCAGGCTAAAGAGATCTAAAAATTTTGCCGGTGCGGCCTGCCCAAATATCGGAACCCGTTACATGTTGGGGACATAAATATATAACTTAAAATTTGTATATTTAATGTAACTTTACACGTGACGTGACGTGGGTGTGATGTAACGGAGGTAAAATTTCACCGTTAGCATTGGCGTTTATTGATCTGTTATATACGAATGGATTTGTAACGATGCCACGAAATCGAATTATTAGCGAACGCTGGAAACCTAATAGGTATAAGCAGAAAAGACGAAAATTATGTTTATTCGTAAAAAATTTTAACCTAACTTTTTTTTAATATCCCATCTGTCCCAATATATAGGAAGGTAGGTATATGTTTTGTACAGTGTAATGTCTAAACAGCAATATTTTTTCATTACATTTTCGCATGCATATTTTACTGTTGGGTAGACTTGTGTAACTTTCAACCATTAACAGTTCGTTACTTGCCCAACGTCTTTAGTTTTGGGGATTTTCGATGGCAGTAACTATATGTTTTCTGATCTTAGAAAACTCATGAATTTGTAATACAGTTTAAAAATTGCGTAAGTAAACAAAAAATGTATATACCTAAGTAAACAACGAAAAATGTAAGATCGGGCCAGTATTAAAAATGTTGCATTCGCTTTATATCATTGGGGAAGCCTTATTCCTTGATCCTTATGATCTGTGCAGTTCAAGTTGTTTCTGTCTAATTGGCTTAAAATGTGTGAATGCGCGATTTAAACTACAATTTTTAATCCCACAGTTTAGTTAGAATTAAATAGTCAATTAGAGTATCTAATCGTTTTGTAGTGTATAAATTGTTGAATTATTTATACTTTGATCTCTGTTGAGAGAAGTAGGATTTGGGTTTATTCCGATGTGCAACCTATTCCAATGTGCAACCTTTCAATTCAGATGTGCAACTTTTGCATACCGATGTGCAACCTCACAATCCCGATGTGCAACCTTTACACTTCTAAGAGTTAAACGACAGATTTTATTTCACAAATTAGAGTTTAATAATGACACACACAGACAAACGCATACACACAAACAAGGTGGGCCCACTTAGAGGTCAAATATCCACGGGGTGCATTATAGCCATTGCTTCTACGGCAAAAGTGCCAAAAAGGTCGTGTTTAAAATTTTTAAATTAGTTTAATTAATTAATTAAAATTATCGGTTTGCTCTTTGGTCGGCTTCGTTTGAAGGTTTCAACCGAACAGGTGTCAAATGAATTCGTCAAAATAGTGCAATAGTAATGACAAAATATATATATATATATAATATATATATATATATATATATATATATATATATATATATATATATATATATATATATATATATATATATATATATATATATATAAGTAGATACTTACGCATTAAAATTACTTGGTTGCACATTGGTACTGAGTTTGCACATTGGAATGCCATTTGGTTGCACATTGGAACCCAAGCTAGGATTTGAAAGCATTAGATTAGAAAGGATTTGGACAAATTAATAAATTAAAGAGCGTCTACTCAACAGAAATGCAAAGTATAAACTGTTGTGTGAATATAACTGTTGTATAGTGTTTTTTATTAAAACCTTTGATTTGCATTGACTAGTCCAAAACACCCGTTTTGGTTATTATCTGTACAATGGCAGTAAATTTTGTAGTAGACGTTTTGAGTGGTTCACGTCTTAGAATTACTAAGATAAGGATTAAGAAGAAATTATAGGTTGAGGATGTAGTTTTGTTTAAAATTAGATTAGGGCAAACGGGCATTGGGACATAAACTCATGGCCAAAGCTAGGAAGTTTGTACTAACGTCCGGTCCTCTGGTATATATATATATATATATAGATATATATATATATATATATATATATATATATATATATCAGTGGCGAATGCAAGAATTTTTTGACGCTAGTAAGTAAGCGGTATGTACATAATTACATAGTACATACATACCTACATATGTAAATATTCGAAAAGAAGACGAACCCGCGCGAGCAATACGTATGTTGTTACTTTTTCATTTTGATTCCTATTGCTAAACGTCAAAAAGCAAGTCTAGCCAATAAAAATGAAGCTCAATAGGCGGACCTTATGTTAGACCATTCTGATTGGCTAGATTGCAAAAGTAAAAAGTAAAAAGTAGAACGCGTTTCTACTTTTACTTTTGGCCAAAAGTAAAAAGTAAAAAGCAAAAAGTACGTCTGTGTGAACCGGGCCTTAGACCAAATTTGGTTAGCAGGATTGCTGGAAACGTATCAGAAATTTTTTTGACAGAAAATTAAAACAAAAGATGGTAACGTCACATCAGACATTCAGACAGTGTATTACTCGTGTATATAGACATTTAAATGCAGCATAATGTACATGCACAGGCTTTGATGAAAAATAATAGCAAGGAATAATAAGCCACATAGTCGCAGGGGTCTGAGGGGGCAGCCCCTAGAAAAAATTAGGGGAAATTTTTTATTTTTAGGAATAAGTTGGTCAGTTGGAGACGTATCAGAAAATTTTTTTTAGCGGACCATAAAAATCAAAGGGGGGACCCTTGTGTAAAAAATCACTGAGAAAAAGTTTCGGGGGGAATTCCAACCTTCCCCCCTGGGTACGCTTTTGCCCGACATGAGATCGAAATCGAAGTGGTGACATCAAACCTTACGACTATAGGCAAATTTGGTATCAATTCAATCACGCAATCGCATATTTTGACAAGAAAATCTACGATCACAACAGTTTTGTTGACACAAATTGCGTACATTTTTCGCAAAAAATTGAACATATTATGTATGTGGGTAACAACTACTCAAAGTATCAACTACTTGTGACTAGCGCTTTTGATCACTCGACAAACGCTAATTCGAAGGGTAGCGATGTTTAGCTAACACTAATTTGAAGGAAACTACTAAACAGACATCAGGGGCCGTATTCTCAAAATTACCTGTAGGTAAAGTTAGGCTAACTTTACCCCCAGGTAAGGTGAAGGTAAAGTTAAAGTTAATTCTGTTGGTAAAGGTATGTAAAGTAAAAATTGAAAACAAGGTTAACATCGGTGGTTGAGGTTAAAAATTTGCACAATACATTAACTTTAGCTGCGAAACAAGATAAACCACTTTTCTGGCCCGAATATTAGACGTAACCTTAGCTATCACGTTGGCTTTAGTCATTGTTTGAGAATACGATTTTACCATCACCTTACCTGTGGGTAAAGTTAGCCTAACTTTACCTGCAGGTAATTTTGAGAATACGGCCCCAGAGTAGACGATCAAGTAATTCGTATGTGTATCGAGTTTAATAATTTAGTTTAATAATAATACCAAACAAAAGTTCTTCAATTACAAAATTTTGACAACTCAATAGTCAATACCCAAAGTGACCAATATTTCATTAAAAATTGTAAAAAAAACATGTCTTCAAAAAAAGAGCAGTCAGTTCCCATACTGACTTTACGTGTTGTTAATTATATTCGCTGGACAACATGGGGCTGCTACTTTTACAGTATGCAGTTGAAGAGATGATTCTCTAAAAGGAACAAGCACATTTTGCGAGTAAGGATAAATTGATTTTGATTGATCTCGTTGCGACTTTCTTGCACAGCCGAGGATATTCTTCGAATATAAAACGCGGCATCAAAATATTTTAAAGCCAACCAATTATTAAACAACGACCACTACTGAGTTTTATCTCATTTTCGAGGCAGCGACGTCAGTACTAACGGTTACAAACTTTCAGAAAATTAATGTGGCGTCACTTTAGTTTCATACGTTACGATAGCTATGTAGTAGCTGCAGTCGTCAACGTTTTGAGTACAATTCGTCTATGTTTTGTGTAACATTCACTTACGTAATCCACGATTTTTTATCGCCAAATTTAGGATTTTTATATTACGTATGTAAAGCCAAAATCGCGCCAGGGTCAGCCGCTGTGTCGGTCAGCGAAAGACGTCGTGCAAAGTTTGACAATATTTTGGCAAACCACCAAACAACTTTTGAGTTTATACATCAAATTTTGAGTGATTACTAAGTTAATTACGAAACTAGAGATCGTGTCCATGTATAACACTGTAACATATATCCGGCATCTATATGTACTTATATAGACAACCTGATGACATTCACAACCGCAGCATGGTAAGGTTATAAGCGTCATCTGAAGACAGTATTTTCTATTTCGGACATGCTGATAAAAAACAATCTATGCAACATTGTTGCGACAGGTTTCCTTTCTTACAACAGTGTTACAGTGAGAGGCCCGCTGCATAATAGAATTTTCTGCCTGTACACACACACACACACACACAGCACTCGCAGCCTGATATATATAATCGCATATACAACACACAAGCTGCTGAACGATGAAGCCTAGATTATCACACAGCATGAGTACACACACCCACACAAATAATGCAATTTTGTGACCTGCCGAATAATACAGTGTAACTTTACACTATGATAGGAGATACGTGTTAAGATTCCTTTTGCATTATAGTATATACGCGGCGGCTGAGGCCGCCGCGTAACAAATATACACTACAACACTACTACAAAAATACAATTATATGAGCCCCTTAAAACATGTTGTGAATGCGTTAAGCTGAGCGGCCTGCAGTAAAAATAGGTACCACGACCAACAATTACGGACTACGGTTGTGTACAGCGTCGGAGGAAAAAAATTAAATTTGACAACAATTTTGGTTAACTAGAACATCAATTAAAATATTTCTTACATTATCTTACCGTAAATCAAAAAAGTTATAAAAAAGTTTAGATTCAAAATTCTGAATAAAAGTTATAATTTAAGTTAAAGTTAAGAAATTGGCGGAATTTAAGTTAAAGTTAAAGTATGGGTGCTTGAATTTAAATTAAGTTAAAGTTAAAGTAAGACCCTTAACTTTTTTGAAGTTAAAGTTAAAGTTAAAGTAAGACCCCTAACTTTTTTAATTTTAGTTAAAGTTAAAGTTTAACTTTTTTGCCCTACTGTCTACTGATGATTACTCTAGAGAAAAGAGTTCAGCCGTTCTTCTTTTGTGTCAAAATAGTGTACTTATTTTAAACTCATTTGCATTTGTGATACAGTATGAAATCAAATTTAGAATGATATGGAAGTTTTTTGATTGTTTAAACTACCCGTACGAGTTTGCATTGAAGCGTGGAGCTAAGTTTCCATTAATGGCGGAAATATGGCGTCTGCTCGCAAACATTTTCTGGAGCGCATCTGTAGGCTCAGATTTTTATCTTTATTACGTTTTTCACGCTAGATTTCGTGCTATCGCAAAAAAGAAGTTGAAACTTTGCATATCTAAAGTCAGCAACGAAACTTCTTTTCTGCAAACTAGCTCTGCCGTCGCAGCCTTTTCAAAAAAATAGGTCAATAGCAGGTGTTACATAATTCGTAGGATTAAACTTTAATTCCTGCTAAACAAAATTTAATCATAAAATGTGAATATTAAACAACAAGAAATGCATTATTAATTTTTTGCGGGACTGTTAGTTTCAATAGTGAACCATATTACTATCAAACTTATACTGTTAAGATGCTGTGTCATTATTTGTTCTCGTTTAAGGGGGTAGTGTCGCGAAAGCAGTTTTGCTCATAGGTTGTGAAAAGAGAGCTTTTTGCTTTGAAATAGTACGTTCAATGAGAAGCTAGTCCAACGCTGTATGGTGTCAAATAATTACTGCCAGACACCATATTACCAATATCGACAAATTTTTTGGACCAATCGCCATTAGTAAGCCAGACATCACACAATAGGGACATAAAAGTTCGACAAATCAAGCCAGATATCAGATTGGCCAGCTTGTGGAGTACACATAATGTGTAGACGCACAATTTTTTGCGACAATGAAGTTACGTTTTTCTTTCGATTTTAAAATACGCGTCCAGATTTTTCACAATTTATCATTATTGCTATGAGTACGTCACAGTTTCCGCACAGTTTCACAGTTCAAACAGGTATTGCTCCGCAACCACTCAAGCAATTTGCACTAAATTTTGTGTGCCTAAATTACAACATATTTTCCTTTAGTCTATGTGAACAACTAAACAGAATAATTGATAAATGTGATGAAAATGTGGAATGTGAATAGGTTTTTAAAACGTCATTTTTCCAACTTTGCGACATCATTGCAAACCATATGCTGCACCAATTTTGCTGAAACTCGGCAAAAACACGTGCCTTTAGATATATTTTTAAAATAAAGAAAGAACTATTTGTAACATTTCACTGGACAAGCTTTAAAGTCGCGCAAATTCGACTGCTTTCGCGACACTACCCCTTAACCGATTACTTGTTACGTTTTTTAGCAGTTAACTAACCTCAATTGTATATTACCACTTTAACGTTTCCTAATATAAGCCACTTATCTTGTGTAACGTCGTTTTTGGTGAATAAACGTTGTTTTTTGGAATTCTTAATGTTAGTTATTTGTGCTGTTCTTGGATATTCATATGTCGTGAAATAAAAATTATCACATTCATGTGATTAACAGGCATGCTTAGTTCAACACTCAATCAATAAAATAGCCATCAATAAAATGAGCTGTGTTACTTGTAACACAGAAATGTGCTAATAGGGTTAACGATATGCATTAATGTTGTATTTTGCATTACCATACTATAATATTTAGTTATATAACTAATAGCACTGACTTGTATTCATTATTACGTTATAGTAATTTTTACTGTAGCTAGATAACCCAATGTTCTGTAGCACCCTTTTATATTTCTATTGTAGTTCATTTGTAGAAGTGTAAAGTAAGTTTTCTCTGCACAAGTTTGAGTTATCTGCCATTAGACTTTGCCTGTTCGCAATCATTAAGGTTTTCTCATGTGATGATATGCAATTGAAATTAAGGAATTTTAAATAAGATGATTCAAATTATCTGCTTATTATGAGGATCTTCTGTGAACAAAATCTTGGAAAAAAATTTAGCCACAACTTTGTCATTGCCTGACGCTAGTATTATCCGTACAAATCTCGATGTGGTGCTGTGCAGTGTGACAGTAGCATCAGCATCTTCCTCAGCACAGAAGCGATGATAAGTATTTGGCGTTCTTTGGGTAGTGAACCCTTTCGGCCAGATGGTAGAAAGAAGAAGTAAAAGTGAACGTTAACTGCGAATAGATAACTATCTTTTGGCTTGTCCTAATGGGATGCGGTGATAAGTATTTGGCGTCTGTTTTGGAATGCAAACCCTCATAGTTTTCAAAAGTGAGGGTTTGTATTCCCAAACAGACGCCAGTGCACAAAAACTGATTTTATGTTTAAAGCCTGTAAAGCTACGCACAAACAAGCAGTCTATGTTTGTTTCGAGTCTGTTTTGTTTGCCAATAGAAAAAATACATAAGCAACTTTTTAATCATACTTACTAAGAGTACATTCCTTCTTTTGTCAGCTGAATGTGCAACTTAGAAAGCTGCACACAGTTGCCAGCTTTGAGACTTGTAGTACCCTAGTCGTCTCAGCAAGTCTCAAAGCTGGCAACTCAACTATTGCACTTTTTAGTGTCAAGCAGAAGCAAAAAGCAGACTAATATTTTAGGTTTTGGCCTAGACTGGCTTTTATAGGCCTTTACCATAAAGCCGTGAGAAGGCAGAAACTTGTAATTATTGACAAGAACGGAAATAATAAAGATAAAATAGGCGACAGTAGGTCGCGTAGAACGGAAAGAAAGTTAAGTAAGTAAATAATTTAGTTAGATAAGAAAAATAAAAATTTAAAATTTAGGCAGGTAAGTATATATATTTGCTTATCTGTACATACATACAATAGAAACCTGATATATTTCTACAGTTTGCTTATTATTGAATTCTTGCTTACTATTATAGCAACTGGGATTATTTTATTATCAGCAACATTTCAGTGATTGGCACCATAATTTTATCAAAAATACACTTTGTACACATTGTCTATTTTTATAAAAGTTGTGTGCGTTTTAAACTTCAACAACTGGGGGCTTTTTTTGTGTGCATTTTGAACTTGACCAACTGGGGGCGTATTTTGTGTGTGCATTTTGAACTTGACCAACTGGGGGCTTACTAAAGATCGCATTATTTTTGCTCTGGTCCTGGTGCAAAAAATGGTTTGCTGATTTTTCAAGTTAAAAGTATCCATTTATTCAGTTGCAGCGGAATGCATGAATGCATTTTGGGGTTGGAGCACTTCACTCTTCAACTTCCTTCACTGAGTAAGAACAAGTTCCTTCGTGACAATAAGCAAGGTGAAAGATTTTATTCTTAATTATATTGTAAAATAGTGACCTAGATAGGGTGACGGCTCCCAAACATTTTGGGTCGTCTTCGCAAATTTAGGCCCGGTTTGCAAATCACAAACTTTCCAGCCATTTATTTAGCAAACTGGGAGTACCCGTTCGCAATCCTTCTTTTTACTAAACATACATACTTATTATTCCTTTATACATGGCAAAAATTTTACACAAAAATTATGTACTATAAAATATACGGATACCCCACACAAATAAATCTTCAAATGATTACACATATATGTTCTTAATTTATTCAATTTTGCACACAAGTCGCTTTTTGCTTGGACTTCAACAACTTCAACAACATAACTTTACCATTTGCCGAAACAAAAACGACGTAGCGCTATAACAATGTATTTAATCCGAAGATTTTAAAAATAACTTTTGATAAACGTTTGGTATGCTTGGAGTTGAGCACTTTGCCCATCGGTCTTGTCAGTACTAATATGGACTTATTATGAATAACTTTGTGTTGCGTAGGATTGTTTGTGTATTGTTGCCTTTTTGCAAATTTGGACTTTTTTGGTGTCAATAATTACTGAGGTTTTGTGTTGTCCTCATTTTGTGTGCTCATGTTGTGCTCATTTTTGGTTGCACACTAAATACTGCATACTCACTGTAAAACTCCGTTGCACACTAAATACTGCATACTCACTGTAAAGCTCAATCTAGGTACTACTGTTGTTATACGGTTCTAGGTATACAGAAACATGAAATCCGTTTTTATGCACTGGCGTCTGCTGGGGAATACAAACAAAGGTATGTGGGTTTGTATTCCAAAACAGACACCAAATACTACTGCGGTTCTCATATTCGTTACAAAGCCTTGGAGGATCATGATTTCCACTTCAATTGGAGTGACTGCACCCAGTGGAGTTGCTCACAGTCAAGTCAAATATCCGTGTGACTTTTGATCCACCAATCTCTAATCGAAAGCTGTATCCCGGGGCTGCAAATCTTTGGCATGAGTGTTGAGATCAGCCGTTGACTCAAGCAGCCAGTTTATGTCGACTGTTTTTATGCATTCCATCAATGATGTCAATGATGATCAAAGATATATTAAATATAATTTTAATAAGATGAAACCCGGAGCAAAGAATACAAGTACACAAGGCTTACAATAACTAAACCGGAAAACTATCAGAATAAGTCTCAAAGCTGCCAACTCTACTGCACTTTTTAGTGTCAAGCAGAAGCAAAACAAAGACTAATGTTTTAGGTTTTGGTCAAGGCTTTTATAGGCCTACTACCGTAAAGCCGTGAGAAGGCAAAAACATGTAACTATTGAGAAGAACGGAAATAATAAAGATAAAATAGGCGACAGCAGGTCGCGTAGAACGGAAAGAAAGTTAGGTAAGTAAATATTTTAGTTAGATAAGAAAAATAAAATTTAAAATTTGGAGTATTAAATTATCTAAAGGCACGTGTTTTTGTCAAGTTTCAGCAAAAAGTTTATAATAATTTTTACTGTATCTAGATAACCCAATGTTCTGTAGCACCCTTTTATATTTCTATTGAAGTTCATTTGTAGAAGTGTAAAGTAAGTTTTCTCTGCACAAGTTTGAGTTATCTGCCATTAGACTTTGCCTGTTTGCAATCATTAAAGTTTTCTCATGTGATGATATGCAATTGAAATTAAGTAATTTTAAAAAAGATGATTCAAATTATCTGCTTATTATGAGAATCTTCTGTGAACAAAATCTTGGGCAAAAATTTAGCCACAACTTTGTCATTGCCTGACGCTGGTATTATCCGTACAAAAACAAAATTCAATGTGGTGTTGTGCAGTGTGACAGTAGCATCAGCAGCTTCCTCAGCACTGAAACGTGTGCAGCTTCCAAGTTGCACTCTTATTATTTTCAATTGATTCTTTGGGTGGTGAACCCTTTCGGCCAGATGGTAGAAAGAAGAGGTAAAAGTGAACGTTAAATCCGAATAGATAACTATCCTTTGGCGTGTCCTCCTGGGAAGCGGTGATAAGTATTTGGCGTCTGTTTTGGAATACAAACCCTCATAATTTTCAAAAGTGAGGGTTTGTATTCCCAAATAGACGCCAGTGCACAAAAACTGATTTTATGTTTAAAGCCTCTGAAGCTACGCACAAACAAGCAGTCTATGTTTGTTTCGAGTCTGTTTTGTTTGCCAATAGAAAAAATACATTAGCAACTTTTTAATCATTTATTAAGAGTACATTCCTTCTTTTGTTAGCTGACCATACATATGTAAGCATAAACTGACCAAACGAGCTAATAGATTTTTCTTAACATCATCGACAAAATGCCAAATAGGTGAAATAGTGAGTGCTTAAAGGCAGAAGACATACACGTAGCGAGTATCTAGTACCCTGTACTCTACTACCGTAAGCCTTACAGTCTCGTTCTGAGAAACCGTAATTAAACTACCGTAACTCTCACAACGGTGCTAGCCCAATAAAGAAGTTCACAAAGATAGACTAAATATATTTTTAATAAGATGAAACCCGTAGCAATGAATACAAGTACAGAAGGCTTACAATAACTAAACCGGAGAACTATCAGAATAAGTTTCAAAGCTGGCAACTCTACGGCACTTTTGAAGCAGAAGCAAAACAAAGACTAATGTTTTAGGTTTTGGTCAAGGCTTTTATAGGCCTACTTCCGTAATGCCGTGAAAAGGCACACACTAACTATTGACAAGAACGGAAACAATAAAGATAAATCAGGCGACAGTAGGTCGCGTAGAACGGAAAGAAAGTTAGGTAAGTAAATATTTTAGTTAGATAAGAAAAATAAAAATGTAAAATTTAGGTAGGTAAGTATATATATTTACTTATCTGTACATACATACATCTGTACGATACAAACCTGATATATTTCTACAGTTTGCTTATTATTGAATTCTTGGTTATTGTTATTGCAGCATATTTATTATCAGCAACTTATTTTATTATCGGCAACATTTCAGTGATTGGCACCATAATTTTATCAAAAATACACTTTGTACACATTATCTGTTTTTATAAAAGTTGTGTGCGTTTTAAACTTCAACAACTGGAAGCGTAGGGGAAAGCGTCCAAATACGAACACATCCACATTTCTGTGAGCCAAAAGTTTCTCAATTAGAACACTGGGTTTCTTAGTATGACAAAAAGTCGCTTAATACGACCGCAGAGCGCAAAAGCGATAATTATCTATTCGCGGTTAACGTTCGCTTTTACCTTTTTTTCTACCATCTGGCCGAAAGGGTTCACTACCCAAAGAATCGATTGAAAATAATAAGAGTGCAATTTGGAAAGTTGCACACGTTTCAGTGCTGAGGAAGATGCTGATGCTACTGTCACACTTTACAGCACCACATCGAGTTGCTACGGATAATACCAGCGTCAGGCAATGACAAAGTTGTGGCTAAATTTTTTCTCAAGATTTTGTTTACAGAAGATCCTCATAATAAGCAGATAATTTGAATCATCTTATTTAAAATTGCTTAATTTCAATTGCATATCATCACATGAGAAGACTTTAATGATTGCAAACAGGCAAAGTCTAATGGCGGATAACTCAAACTTGTGCAGAGAAAACTTACTTTACACTTCTACAAATGAACTTCAATAGAAATATAAAAGGGTGCTACAGAAATTGGGCTATTTGAATGATTTTTTCAAAAAATCACCATGCGATCATACTATCTAGGTCAAATCATCCGTACAAATAACTTATTTCAAGTGTGAATGATCAACTCGAAGTAAATCACACAACGTAAATCATTCTCAGAAATAAAGCATTCCGATGTGAGTTTTTAACCCGGAAAAAATAAAAGCAGGCGACTGGACATTTGAACATGGATACTGATGCTGAATGGATCACACAGACTGGTGCCCGGTTCACACAGACGTACTTTTGAATTTTTGCTGCTGCGCTGCAGCGCAGCAGCTGGTTTAAAAAGAGTCTGGGTATCAAAGTACACAATATAGGCTCTTGATATCAGACTCTTTTGAATAAATGTGCTCATTATGTCAGCAGGGAATGGCCAGGGGGAGAATGGGAGGAATTCCCCCCCCCCCCCCGAATTTTTTTCCGACTGAACTTCTACACAAGGGTCCCTCCCTCTTTGGTTTTTACGGTCCGGCCGGAAAAAATTTCCGATACGCCTCCAATTGACCAAATTTGGCCTAAAAATCCAAATTTTTTTTCAATTTTTTTCTGGGGGCTGCCGCCCCCAGACCCCTGCAACTCTCTGGGTTGGTGTTCCTTGCTTTTATCTTGCATGATAACATGTGCGTATGTATGTAATTGCATTATGCATTATCTATTTGCTTAATACACTGTGTAGTGTATCGGTTTAGCTGTTTTATTGGTACAAAAATGACATTTTCCAGTAAATGTACAGTTTTTAATGTCAAAAAATTTCGAAAATTTTGCAATATGCTAGCTTCTGACCTCTTACCGACCCACCATTTTTGTAATTTTCGTTATTTTTAGCTGCAAATTTGCGTTCGATACTGCTGGGGTCGAAAATAAACATTGTTTTTTGACCAAAAAAATGCTAATATGTGTCGTTTTTTGCGTTAAAATAGCAATTAAGTGCATTTCAACACACTTAAAAAAGTCGAAAAGTCATTCCCCCCCGAAATTTTTTTCTGGCTACGCCACTGTATGTCAGTGTGTGTATGTCCTGTGCTTATTACACACATTGGCAATAGGCAAATTAGTTTGCATTTGTTATAATGTGTGGGGTGTGTAAAAAGTCAAATACGATATGTTCTCATCCTTAGCATAGCATATGTGTGTGTGCTCGTGTGTGAGTAAAATAAAGTTGTAAGGGTCCGTTGTCTGAGCCATTGGTTTGGTCAGGTTGTGTGTAGTTTACAGTTCTAGTTTATACACATGATGATAAAAATTTCAGATTAAAACTCATCGCATATGATTATGTGTGTTAGAAACGGAATTGTGTAGTGAAAATTTTGATCTGCGTATTACTAGTTTAAAACTTAAATTGGCTAGATCTGCCTAGTCAGTCTAAAAGAGAGACAAAACTCAAATTTAAGTGTAAAATGTTTATAACAAATATATCAAGTGGCGTTGTAACTTATGAAATAGTATTGTAATTATGCTGCGTCGGGTAGTCACTCTCACTGAAACCTCAGGGCTTAATTTTCGTATTTTTTAAACTTAACTTTTAATTTAATTTTAGCCTACCTATTTAACAAGTTATATGGCCTACAAATGCGATAACTGTTTAATCTCAGCCTGATTAGATCACCGATGGACACACATATATTTTTATTACGATTAAAATTTTACCTGAAATTTAGCCCTTTAAAAATCAGATACGGATTTCATGTTTCCGTATACCTAGATTGAGTTTTACAGTGAGTATGCAGTATTTAGTGTGCAACCAAAAATGAGCAACAGGACAACTTAAAACCTCAGTAATTATTGACACCAAAAAACACCAAATTTGCAACAAGGCAACAATACACAAACAATCCTACGCAACCCAAAGTTATTCATAATAAGTCCATATTAATACTAACATGACCAATGGGCAAAGTGTTCAAGCGACACTAGTTCGCTATCGCTGTGAAACAGGTTCCTAATACGAACACGTTAGAAAAGAGTCTGTAACGAACAGTAACCACAAATGCTACTGACAGTAAGTTTGTGAAAACATTCAAAACTTCAGCTGGAATAATAAATAAGGAGGTTCATCAGGAATAGGTGTAGTTTCAATTTTGCGACACATCACATAGAATCAACTTATACTAACTGTAGAGCTCCGGACTGCGATGTTATAGTAAATTATTAATATACTAATGTACGTAACTGCAGGCCTAAAAGTTGAAATCAATTGGCTAATAAGTCATACTCCTACGATGAACATAGTGCGTTTAAACAGTTCAGATTCTCACATTTATAAATGCGTCGCTGGTGACACGTTAACTTCGCATACCTGTATCAACCTCGCAGTCACAATTCAAATTAAAGACAACAGGTATTTACAATAATCATACCTAATATCACTGTCCAAGCTTAACAGTTGGCTTACATAACGTCGGCGCTAAGTATGCAGTGGGCACAGAAAGTAAATTCGATCAGTGCATACGTTAGTATTACTGTAAACAATATGTAGCAAAGGCGTAGAGTGAAAATTTGACCAGAGTTTGTATTAGAAACCCAGTTCGTTTTCGGTGGCCACTTATTCTTCAAGGTGTTCGTATAAGGCGACCAAGCGGAAATTTTGTAGCCAACTTATTTTTTAAAAAATGTCAGGGTGTCAGGGTGGAAGTTTCAAACAACGAAATTTCGACGACACTGAAGAAATGAGCGTGAATTTTCCTACATGCTGGTACCAAAAACTGCAGTGGAACTTACTCACAAACGGAGAACCCATGGGGGTAAAATCTGTCAAAATTTTGCAACGGTTGGTAATTATTTTGAGAACGAAATGAAACAGCGATTGAAATATGACTGAAACAGGTGAATTAAATAACCAATCAATACCAAAACCTGCCACGAGATGAAGCACGCGTGCATTTAGCAGCCACTAAAATTTGAGCTCAGAAGCTGTTGTACAACGCGCAATCGAACAGAAAACGCGCATGACTGTTTGTATTAGGCGACTGTTTGTATTTGACTGCTTTTCCCTACTTTGTGTGTAAATTTTGAACTTGACCAACTGGGGGCTTATAATACGTATACCCCGCACAGATAGGTTTTCAAATGATTACACATAGTTACTTAGTTTATTCAATTTTGCACACAAGACGCTTTTTGGTTGGACTTCAACAACTTCAACAACATAACTTTACCATTTACCGAAACAAAAACGACGTAGCGCTATAACAATGTATTTAATTAAAAAATTTTTAAAATAACTTTTTATAAACGTTTGGTATGCTTGGACTCGAGCACTTTGACCATTGGTTATGTCAGTACTAATATGGACTTATTATGAATAACTTTATGTTGCGCAGGATTGTTTGTGTATTGTTGCCTTTTTGAAAATTTGGTCTTTTTTGGTGTCAATAATTACTGAGGTTTTGTGTTGTCCCCATTTTGTGTGCTCACGACGCTGCTAGCCCAATAGAGGAGTTCACGAAGATAGATTAAATATAATTTTAATAAGATGAAACCCGGAGCAAAGAATACAAGTACAGAAGGTTTACAATAACTAAACCTGAAAACTATCAGAATAAGTCTCAAAGCTGGCAACTCAACTATTGCACTTTTTAGTGTCTAGCATAAGCAAAAAGAAGACTAATATTTTAGGTTTTGGCCTAGGCTGGCTTTCATAGGCCTACTAAGCCGTGAGAAGGCAAAAACATGTAACTATTGACAAGAGCGGAAATAATAAAGACAAAATAGGCGACAGTAGGTCGCGTAGAACGGAAAGAAAGTTAAATAAGTAAACATTTTAGTTAGATAAGAAAAACAAAATTTAAAATTTAGGCAGGTAAGTATATATATTTACTTATCTGTACATACATACGATAGAAACCTGATATATTTCTACAGTTTGCTTATTATTGAATTCTTGCTTATTATTATAGCAACTGAGATTATTTTATTATCAGCAACATTTCAGTGATTGGCACCATAATTTTATCAAAAATACACTTTGTACACATTGTCTATTTTTATAAAAGTTGTGTGCGTTTTAAACTTCAACAACTGGGGGCGTACTTTGTGTGTGCATTTTGAACTTGACCAACTGGGTGCAAAAAATGGTTTGCTGATTTTTCAAGTTAAAAGTATCCATTTATTCAGTTGCAGCGGAATGCATGAATGCTTTTTTGGGGTTGGAGCAGTTCATTCTTCAACTTCCTTTACTGAGTAACAACAATTTCTTTCGTGACAATTAGCAAGGTAAAAGATTTTATTCTTAATTATATTGTAAAATAGTGACCTAGATAGGGTGACGGTTCCCAAACTTTTTGGGTCGTCTTCGCAAATTTAGCCCGGTTTGCAAATCACAAACTTTCCAATCATTTATTTAGCAAACTGGGAGTATAAACCGGTTCGCAATCCTTTTTTTTACTAAACATACATACTTATTATTCCTTTATACATGGCAAAAACTTTACACAAAAATTATGTACTATAAAATATACGTATACCCCACACAAATATATCTTCAAATGATTACACATAAATATTCTTAAATTACTCAATTTTGCACACAAGTCGTTTTTTGCTTGGACTTCAACAACTCCAACAACATAACTTTACCATTCGCCGAAACAAAAACGACGTAGCGCTATAACAATGTATTTAATCCGAAGATTTTTAGAATAACTTTTGATAAACGTTTGGTATGCTTGGAGTTGAGCACTTTGCCCATCGGTCATGTCAGTACTAATATGGACTTATTATGAATAATTTTGTGTTGCGTAGGATTGTTTGTGTATTGTTGCCTTTTTGAAAATTTGGATTTTTTTGGTGTCAATAATTACTGAGGTTTTGTGTTGTCCCCATTTTGTGTGCTTATGTTGTGCTCATTTTCGGTTGCACACTAAACACTGCATACTCACTGTAAAACTCAGTTGCACACTAAATTCTGCATACTCACTGTAAAACTTGTACTACTATTCTAGGTACTACTTTTGTTATACGGTTTTAGGCATACGGAAACATGAAATCCGTTTTTATGCACTGGCGTCTGCTGGGGAATACAAACAAAAGTATGAGGATTTGTATTCCAAAACAGACACCAAATACTACTGCGGTTCTCATCTCCGTTACAAAGCCCACTTCAAGAGGAGTGACTGCATCCGCGGGGCAGCCGTTCAAGGCATAATGAACTACACAGACTGCTGTTACCTTCACGCTTAATATTTGGTACCCTTTCACCGAACAGACGAGGATAAACTGCAGAGTTGGAAGGAGCAATGTGACCTTAATTTCTCGCTCAAAAAGACTACATATAACCGATCAGCTAGAATTTGATCTTTCAACCTTCAGATTAGAAATCAAACGCCGTAACCATTCGGCCACACTGGTCAGATGGGCCGTAATTATTTTTTCTATCACCAAAAGTCTTTTGTCTTTTGAGTTCGCCTATTCGCATTTTTTAAATTGTTATGAACTGCTAATATCCAATTGAATTTATGTAAAGCTTAAAAAACCATAAGCCGAAAATAGCTTTGATTTGCATGCGCCAAACCTGATATAATGGTGTGAAAAGTTTCTTTTCTGAAAAGGTTTTGATACGAGGCCAATTTCTTTACAAAACTTCTAGAATTTTCATTAGCATGCATCAAACTAAATTGCTGTGAAAAACTTTTGAAGATTGCGCAACATGAACTTTTAATAACAGATTTTCTGTAATTTTTCATTTGCATGTTAAAATTAGAACAATGTAAATAGTTTCTGAAGATTGATGAAAAAGCTCTTTTGTTCCTACCATTATGTTCAGAAGCAGTGTAATGCCATAGAAACAGAACGTTTGTACTGCTTCTATTGTAGGCAGTCCATAAAGCGTGCATAGTTGTGCACAAAGACAGCTCGCATTCGGGAACCATTTCAACAAGCCCAATCTGCGGCAAAACCTTCAGTAAGTATTACGAATTACTTTCAAGTAAGCTGACCAGTAGGTCAGCTAAAACTTGTTGTGCAGCAAACAATTATGTTACTGCAAAATGTCTGTGCAAAATATTGAGGTACTGTTTTTCAGAAACATGTGTATGCAAAAGATTCAAGCGTTTTTATCTTTCAATAAAGTTGTTTATGTACCCAAAAGTTGAAGTATTTTTACAACAAATTATGTACGAACGAGATATTTGACTGATAAGTGCATAGTGTATTGAATGACAATTGAGCGACTACATTTTGCACGAAATACAAAATTCCGCCAAGTAATTCCAATTCCGTAAAGTATCTGTTCAAACAGAAGTATCCGTTCAAAATATACTTAAACGTACAAATACCTAAAATTACACTCAAACAAAAACGTCGAAATTTTTACTTAAATGTAAGTTTTATGTGAAAAGTTCCCGATATAAACCGTTAATGACTGGTCACGCTAACTAATCATTATCGCTGTTCCAAGAGACACAGAAACATTAAATTTGTTGGTAAACATCCAGAGTTCTTAAACGTATGAGATTCACGATTTTAATTTAATTTTCAGGGGACTGCACCAAATTGGATTAACTTAAGGTGGTAGTTACGTTTTCAAAGTTTTTGCAATAATTCAAAAGTTACTTGATTGAACATAATCAAATTTGGCACGAACATTGCGAACGCAAATAACAATATTTCAGCAAATTTTGACTTTGATTCAAACTTTTACGGCTAATTTATAGCTCAAAAACTGGATTTTTTGTGTATTTTTTGAGGACTTACAAAATTCTATGCAAATTTTTGTGATTCTTGCACTACTCAAAAACGCCATTCAAAAAAGGTCTAACCCATTTTATTTCAAGAATATTTTTAGCTAAAATATGACATATTTCTGTTAGTCGTTCTAGGCGAGCTGTAACTTTGAAGTTATTTTACCTCAATTCTGACTTCTCATGCCAATATCACAAAATACCAATAACCACTTGGCACCATAATTTACATGTTTATAGTCCCTTATGCATCTATTATACCCGCAAAATTTGGTTAGTATATGTCACAGCAGCAAGAGCATTGGCAGTATTAATAAACCCCTTCAAAAATTGCAAATTTTCTTCAGTCTCCTGAAACGTCATTTTTTAATCTTTTGTCCGCCATTTTTTCAACGGGTACGGGCAAATTGTGCTTAATGTAATATTAGCTGGCCCCAATGAGGCCCTATTTAACTAAATTAAAAAATTTTAACTAATCCGTCATTTCTGAGCACAATGAGTGATTTTAGTTGAAGTAACAAATACCCTGTTCAGTTCATAAGAATGCGAAAAAAGCATACTTGACAGTAGCCAAATAAATTTGCCCTATACCTTTTTCGAAATGAGCGAAAAGCTAGATTATTTTTTTAGTTACAGCCTACCAAAGTCATAAAAACTGACGTTTCTTGAATTTTTAGCAAAATTTGAGGCGAACTTTTGCTCATTGTGAAAGTATGCTAAATTATTACGTTTTATGCCTTTGGCATAAATTGCTTGACTGTATGCGGAATATTTTTACCACGGTGACGAAATAACGAAATAAGAGAAAAAATGCAAAAATTTGAGCTGATAAGCTTAGTGAGCTTAGCTGATAACCAAAATAGTTAGCGTGCACACTATGAGTAACATCGACTGTTGAAAAATTGTAATTTTGTAAAAAATAAGTGGGTTAATATTATGCAAAGGACCGCTTGTGAATTAATTTAGTAATTGCTACAAAATAGAACTTTGTAAAAAGCTGCGAAAACGTAACAACCACCTTAAGTCTGAGCTTGAGCTAAACTCCAGTTAAAACGATTTTGTTAAATGCCAGCTAAATCGCAGCTAAACCTCAGTTTTCAACTAAATCTCAACTGCGCTAATCTTTATTGGTGCAGCGGACTTAAACCGATTTAAGGAATTTAAGCCTGGGCTAAATAGGTTTAAGCTAAACGTCAGTTAATCTGATTTGGTGCAGTCCACCGATTATTTCATTTTATATTTAAGCTCTAATTGCCGTGTTTACGCGACAGCCTCAGCCGCCGCGTATATACTATAGTGCAATCGTCTTGTATGATTGCATGTAGTTCTATTGAAAATTGTTGGCAGGTCTTGGAAAACCACTGTTTGTGTGGGTGTGTGTATCATGTTGTACACGTTTGCATAATTACATACGTATCTAGCGAGAAGCAACGGTGAGCAACGCTGTTTATATGAGCGTTCGTCGGATCATACATTACATGTTTGTAGCTATTGCCAAGAAAGTTAAGCTCATTTAACAGTGTTGCGACGAAACCTGTTGCGACATGTTTCGTAGATTATATATCAGCGCGCTTCGAACCATGAAATTGCAGACTTTAGATGCCATTGCCAACCATTTTGAGTGGTACGGCCAGCGTACATAACGCTGCGTTTGCAGAATATTTTCTGCTACAGTACAGTGCAATGTTCCTCTTGTGGAATTAACTGTATGTAGGTTTGGGGTTTTTCTTGCTAAGAAACGAATGTAATATGAGACATGATCTACAAATACAGTCCCATTCCTCAGTAAGTATCAGATTATGTGGAATGAAGTTAATTTGCCAAAGTATCATCAAACTTTTACGGCACCAGCGGCTTTACTGATACTGCAGCTGAGCTTGGGATTTCTAGCGTGCATATGTACGTGATTTTGGAATCCAAACTGACCGAAAAAAATCGCGATTGCGGGAGTGCGAGATAAATTCAGACTAATTTTTTTGCCTATAGCTTCTATTATGCATAAAGTTATACTGTGCCATATAATATTATCTGACATGCAAATTATGTAGTACCATTTTTAACCATTAGTGCTGAAATTGCTGGCTAGAAATTGATATTAAAACTAAAAGTGGTCCTGTTTGATCGCAAATGTTGGCATTAAAAAATTTTGGCGCTGCGTTTTATATTCGAAGAATATCTTCGGCATTCTACGCAAGTTGCAACAAAATTTATCCAAAACTAATTTAACTCTACTCGCGAAACGTGCTTGTCATGTTCAGTTCAGGTTCAGACTGACACTTGAGTAGCTCTGTTTTAGATTTTACTTGATACTGCTTTAAATCAACTATTTGTATGTGGCCGGTTAGCTCAGTAGGCATCCGATCCGTAATCGGAAGATTGGTCGTTCAAATCCACTCCGGCAGCTCCTTTGTGAAAATTTTTGACCCGACATTTCGGTCTTATAGCAGAACAATCGATTTACTTCAGGGAAGCTGATTAGGATTAAGCAACGAATACACTGAAAATCTAGGTGACACACGCACATACACACGTGAGCTGACGTTCAACGGGCAGACAGATGCAAATCTTGCACAGTTTAGTGTTATAACGCCAAAATCAAAATTAAAGACCTGTTGTGCTGTGGCACAACAGGAAAAAGCCTGTACTCAAAAGCTCGCACAAGTATCTGATTTTTGAAGGGCAAAATTTCAGGCAAAATGTTATCCTTAATGAAATTGTTTGTATTTCCATCGGTAATCTAATCAGTCTGACAGTAGACAGTTATCGCATTGGTAGGCCATATAAATTTTTAAATAGGTAGGCTAAACTTGAATTAAAAGTTTAAGTTTAAAGGTTTAAAGGCCCTGAGCAACTTGAAGCTACTATGGCTAGAAAAGTCCAACAAGAGTGAAATTGGTTTCAGATTTACAATTCAGCATCCCCTGATAAACCCTTTAATGCCCTGAGAATCACTGGCTAGACAGCCTCATTCTGACACCTTCTAGTTTTCTGAACATTGCTCGCGCTACGTGCGTCGTAGAGACTTCGCAAAACCACCATTCGATAGAGAAATAAATGGTTAAAAAAACTTAATGAGTCGATACAGGGTTTAGGACAAACCGTTTTTTAGTTATAAACGCTCAAACTTGAGAATTTGTAAAAATTTCCGCTATTGCTCAGGCATGTACATCACCCTAGCTAGAGTACCAACACAGCAACTGTGCGTCTGCCATAGTTAAATGCTAGAAATAAACTGCATTATCCACTGTATCTGACGCACAAAAAGCAGATGGCCGGAGTTGCATTCGAAATTCATAATGTGGCCCTAAAGAAAATACTACTTTAGCGATGAAAAAAAGTCAAATTTGCACATCGCTAAATTAAGCATGGGCTTCGCAGACTGACAGCAGGAGTAAATATTGCCGGCCAAATGCGAAGACCTACAATTGCCCATGAAAACAGTTTAAAGATCTTGTCGCTAGAATAGACTAGTCAAGTTTCATAGCCCCAGAGTTCATCATGTGGTATCTCTCATGATTCTCTGGTCATGAAAGGGTTATATTTGAGTTTTTGTCTCTCCTTTAGATTGACCTAGCAGATCCAGCCAATTTAAGCTTCAAACTAGTAAAACGCAGATCAAAATTTTCATCACACAATTGCGTTTCCAACACAGTATTAAAAGTGCGACAAAATTAAATAAATTGTACAGGAAATTATTACTTGCGCATTTAGTTGAATTAATTATATTTATTAGTGTCGAAAATTAAGTAATAGTTATTAATTTGTAAAGAAAATGAAGTAATATTTAGCTATTAAGGAGTAACGATACAGATAAGAATGCAAATCCGCGGTGCAAAGTTTTATTCAGTTGCACTTTACCTTTTATTTCAAAAGATCATAAAGCATTAGTAAGTAAACATTAGTTTTCAATTATTTATAGTTATTTATTGTTAACAGCAGCAACCACTAAAACGGGTAGAACTATGGACTATTTTGTAACTACTACTATTTTTTATAGAACTATGCAAGGATACACGTAGTCGACCGTGTAGGCTATACACGCTTAACTGTATAGACTAATCACAGCATTTAAAAGTTTTGGGATCAGTACCCTTAGTCCCTGTTTATACTCGTCTTTGTCTTTGTTCGTTTTGTCCTAAATCGATTTAAAAAAATTTTTCACCCCAGCTGACTAAAATTTGACCTTGTCCCTGTCCTTGTGTCCTTAAGAAAAAGTTTGAACCGGGCTTTAGCGTTACTACGCTGAGTACAACGTCTTATGTTGTTTCTTGTTTTAGGATTCTGCATTTTAAAATTAATTGTTGTCCACAATATGCAATCCGACTTATATAATTGCGATTTGTAAGTTACTTTACATTTTGTTATCTACTGTCAAGAATGATAATTAAGTTGGTGTAGTATGGTAGGAATCAATCCAATCTCCAAAATATCTATAATAGTTTTGTAAACTAGCGCTCTGGTGATATTGATCCTCTGATTGCTGTTTTTTTCTGTTGGGCCACAGCCTGTTTATGGGCAATATGCAAATTAAGAAATAAAACTTCTGATCAAAATAAAACCCAACAGGTTTACGATGGCCTCTGGCCAATGTTACTTAAAAATATATGCTTTATACTAACTGAATGCTTTTGCCGAAAAGTTATTGTTTGGTAATGGTATTCATATAATCAGTGCACTTCTATCCTCAGAGTACACCAACGTAGTGTAACTTGGTCCTAATTAACATAAAACCTCTTTCACCACTAAAATGTAGGTAATAAAATTTATACTGAAGTCGAACAAAAAAGCTGAAAATTAAAGTTTAGATAAAATTAATGTATGAATATGCTAAACTACACTTTTTTATTCTGTTTATTTCAGAAACTGTGAAAAATTAAACATATCATGCAGTATTGCAAAAAATATTGCTCAAATTTTGCGTCGTCAGTATCCCACAAGGACCTGCGACAATCTAACAGAAAAGTTTCTTCAAGCTTCTTCAAACTCGGCCATATCTTTTGAAAAAATGGCCGAATTTATGACGATCTATCTCGACTATCACCAAAAAGTTTATTACTTGGACACAATCAGTTCCTGTGGTGTTTGCAGTCCATTTATGCAACTTTTTGGTTTCGTTGGCAATATTTTGGCGTTTTTGGTGTTTAAAGACAAAGAATTTAGCTCACCAAGTTATTTGTATTTGAAAACCCTTACGTTATTTAACATGATCGCTTGCTTTGGCACCAGTGGTATGTTTTTTGGAATGTGTGTGTGGGTAAATCCGTTAGAGGACAGCCACAAATCTATTATGAGACGTTGCGTTCATTCGCATGTTGGCGCAAGTTTTGGTGTAGCGGGGCGACAATTGGTCTTAGGCTTAGCAGTGGATAGAGTTTTTGCTCTTTTCGCGCCAAAATTGTACCGCAAACTTATTACCCGTTCTGTTGTATCAATAGTGATTGTAATAGCTATTATGGTAGCAGTTTTGTATTTCAGCGTTATGCCGTTTAGGCCACAATGTTTTGACTTTTGGGCCAGTACGCACAATTCTGCAATTGTTATTTTGAGACATATTGCTGATAGTTTTATGGTAGCTAGCAGAAGGGTGGAATTTTTTGAAAATTGTTCGAATGTGTTGTTGACCATTTTTGTAGTGTTAGGCTTGTTCAAAATTGCCAATCAACGAAAAAATTTACAACTGTCTAACGATGATTATTCGAGAGAAAAAAGTTCTGCCATTCTTCTTTTGTGTCAAACTAGTGTTCTTATACTTAATTCACTTGCTTTTGTGATACAGTATGAAATTAAATTTAGAATGATATGGAAATTTTTTGATTGTTTAAACTACCCGTACGAGTTTGCGTTGATGCGTGGAGCTAAGTTTCCATTAATGGCGGAAATATGGCGTCTACTCACAATTCTTTTATGGAGCGGATCTATAGGTTCAGATTTTTACCTCTATTACATTTTTCACGCTAGATTTCGAGCTATCGCTAAACAGAAGCTAAAGTTTTGTGGATTTAAAATCAATAGCGAAACAAGTTTACAGAAAACTAGCTCTCTCGTCGCAACCTCTTCAAAGAAATAGGTCGATAGCATGTATTGCAGAATTTACAAGATCAAAATTACTCTAGGTAAACAAATTTTATACGTGAAATACAAATATCGAATAAACATCAATATATCTATACTTAATTGCGGAAATGTCAGTTTCAGTTAGCCATCCAGGTCCCCAGTTTATACTGACTATATGTTGGGTCATTATAACTTTTCGTTTAAGAGGGGGGCTACCCAGACAAAATTCAAGTTTTCCAGTGTTACTCGTCTAAGGCACTTCTACTTCAGATAAGAACAATTCAGATTCAAGGTTCACTTTTGGTTCAGTGCGTTTATTAGTGTAATTACATAGGCAAAAGTGCGCAAAAAAAGCCGATAAATAGCCGTTAGTTGGACAAGTCTAGCACAGACCACATATAGCAAATCAAACGGAAACTTGGCATGACACTATCACCCCCCCCCTAAATTTGTATCCGGCTTTTTGATATGGTTTTTCAAATCTAAATTTGAGGACAAAAAGTTAAGAAATTTTTGGGCCCGCCAAATTTGAGTGACGTTATACTTGGCGTCACTGCACAAGCCAAGGGGCAAAAACTAAAAAAGTGGATCACAGAAGTTAAGATATGATATTAGGCTATCGAACCATGTAAAAATCAACTTCGTCAGCATTCACAAAAATTTCTGGATAAAAGAACGCATTGTGGACACACAAGACATTTTTTGCGCCATGATTTACACGTAAAAGTGAAATTTTAGGAGCCTAGTCAAAATTTGGCAATAACGTTTGGTACCATTTTTTACATCTGCGATGTGTTTTTACAGGGGCTACTTTATGTGCAAATATTGGAACCTAAATTTTATACATTATACAGGTAGCCCCCACTTAACCCATTACTGTTTTATGTTTCTTAGTAGGTAGTTAACGTCGTCCGTACATTCAATGCTTCAATGTATTCTAAAGTTTAGTGTTCGTGTTGTGCAATGTCATTTCTTGGTTGTTTTTTTGGAATTTTGGCCTTTAGTTACTTGGGGTCCAAATTTTGAGAAATACAGTGAGGTTATATATGGCAGGTTACGCGGCTCCAGTAGCATGTTCAAGTGCAACACACTTATTCAGATTTGTACCCTCGGTTTTCTGCAGCTGATATTCTCCCGATACGAGAAATAGTTATTAGTTTGAGTTTGTCTGACGGGGGTGTTTAGTTACGTCCTTGTTCAGTGTATGTCCTCATTGTGTACTTTTGTATCCTTATCTAATTACGTCCTTGTTCAATGTATGTCCTCATTGTGTACTTTTGTATCCTTATGTAATTACGTCCTTGTTCAATGTATGTCATCATTGTGTACTTTTGTATCCTTATCTAGTTACGTCCTTGTTCAATGTATGTCCTCATTGGGTACTTTTGTATCCTTATCTAGTTAGTCTGAGTTACGTCCTTGTTCAATGTATGTCCTCATTGTGTACTTTTGTATCCTTATCTAATTACGTCCTTGTTCAATGTATGTAGGTAATCATTGTGTACTTTTGTATCCTTATCTATGTAGTTACGTCCTTGTTCAATGTATGTCCTTATTGTGTACTTTTGTATCCTTATCTAGTTACGTCCTTGTTCAATGTATGTCCTTATTGTGTACTTTTGTATCCTTATCTAGTTACGTCCTTGTTCAATGTATGTCATCATTGTGTACTTTTGTATCCTTATCTAGTTACGTCCTTGTTCAATGTATGTCCTCAATGTGTACTTTTATATCCTTATTTAGTTACGTCCTTGTTCAATGTATGTCATCATTGTGTACTTTTGTATGCTTATCCTTATCCTTTAGTTTATTTTACTAATAAACTATATTCAGTGTTCAGTAGCGCTTCTTCTTTTTCAACATGATATCGCAGTCAGGTAGAATTCTAATCACCTTTTGTGGCAAACCTGTGTTAGCTTAAGAACTTTACATTGTAATCCCGTTCTTGTATACTAAATTGTGTTTAATGGAACTTTGGCTTTACGATGTAAGTGCTGCTCTTGATTGTTCATTTATTGTGAATTCACATTGGAAGAAATGTTACGTACTTATAATTTACCAGCATTCTCCATTTAGGAAAGACTATCATTACGTTTAGCACCGAAAAGTACCAATGGAGTTAATGTGTATGCATGCGTATTGTGTCTTGCATTACAGTAACAAGCAAAGCTTAAAGTAAAATGGCATGTATTATAGCTATATTATGAAAATTAAACCTGCTGCGCAGCGAATTATAGCTGAGCTAAACTTCAATTAATCAATTTAGTTTAATCACAGTTACATTACAGCTACGCCTCCGTTTTTTAAATAAATTTTAAGCACCGCCTGCTTCAGCGGAGTATGTACTTACTAGTAATAATAATAATAATTTATTAGCTTAACGTCGCAATAGCTATATGAGCGAAGTTACACACGTTTGGATAACGTGGGGGGGACGTATAACAAATTGTATCATATTGTTTAAGTAATTTCATGTAAATTATATTACTATTGGATGTAAAAGCATATATTTATGAAAGTGTTTTGCTGATCCGTTCCGCTGTGAGCTTGGAATGCTGTTCCGATCTCTGGTCGTGAGCATGGCAAGAGCGGCTTGGCTCTGGAGGGCATTAGTAGTCTCAAAGACTTACTTGACTACTTACTATGCTCACAAGGTTCGCCAGCTAAAGTCCAACTCATACAACGGTTTTGTCGTTAACCAATTTCAGAAAACTGCATAAATTCCTTTTTTTGGATGAAAAAAGTCGAGGTCACTTCCAGACGGTATACAAATATAGTTTTGTCAATGTGTCATAAACACATTTGTCAATTTTTCACAGCAATTGACTGAAATTTGCCGTCCATGTCCTTGTGTTCTGAAGGACAATTAGTATGAGTCGTGAAAAGTTTAAGCCTTATCTAATTCGGTTTCAGCTAATCTTCAGCTTAATTGATTCGGTCCAAAGTTTTTTCTTGTAAATATGCAGCACGTTTAATCAGCATGCAAATTAAATGTCATTCCTGATTTCGACTATGTTGCAGTTTTTATTTGAATGAAAATATCGGCAAATACATTGGTCAATTTCTTCTGATGAATGTATGTTATTGTTTACCACGGCAGCTAAAAACAATGCTTGCCATAACAGTGTGTTAAAAGCCACGTACTATCCGTTATGTAGTGAGCTGTTTAGTAGCATCGTGCCTTGCTATTATCAATATTAAAAGAGCAACCGTCAATATTTTTAAGTATAAAACTTCTGTAAGATGTGAAACTACAGCTAGTCTTTTATTTCGGTGGAAGAAAAATCGGAAAAAAATTAAAACAACTAAGAAAATTGAAGGAAAGAAATTTGAAAGATGATTTGGTCTCTACTGCGAAATTAATCGCAGCTATTTAACAGCCTTGACGGCAAATAACGTTTAATGCCTGCTACTTTCTGCTCCAACACAACAACAGTCACCTGATCCGTCATAAAAATTGAAAACAGGAAAGCAGGAAAGTGGAAGAGGTTACAATTTTGACAAAAGAAGAAAAAGACAATCTTACAAAAGACAAAATGCAGGAAAAAATTTTAAAGAAAAATAAACAAGCACTTCTGTTGACGAGCGCACATAATTCGACGTGACCACAATAAAGTATTATTTTACCGTATCGGTAAAATTAGGCGCGGCACGCACCAAAATTTTTTGTCAGTACCTGCTACTTAGTTTTTCATTTTTAGTCGAGTCTGAATGAGTCTGAAAATCTGTTCGACGATTACGTTTTACGTATGTGTAAGTACATACAATTAAGAACTCCGGTGATTTAGAATGCTATAACATTTTATTTTTATATCATGCAACGAAAAAATTTAAAAACATTCTACTTTCGAAGTCAGAAATAAAATGCAAAAATATTACAGCTGATGGGAATCGAACCCCCTATCCTGTGTTTCGCAGTCACACGCCTTAACCGTTAGGCCACAGCTCCGCTGGATGATTCGATTAAAATCGTAGAACTAAATGTTTTGTTAAGAGCATCGCGAAAGAACTGCCTTGAAAGTGATTCAAAAGAATCGATACTGCAGATAGAGTTTTATTTTGCCATTGTCGTTTGTTATTCACTGACACGCACACACACACACACACGCACACACACACACACACACACTCACAACGTACGCGCTGCGAGTTGCACACAAGACACAAGTCACAGCTGGTCATTCCAGCAGGCTTCAGTAATACACTGAAACTGAGAATGATTTACGGCCTAGTGGACGTTTGCAAACGTTTCCAAGGATTAGTGAATAAATATTGGAAGTCTGCAAACTCTGAGCGGCCGTTTGCAAACGGGGGAAGTCTGCAAACTCAAACAAACAAACTTCAATACACCTCACCGCAGGTGTCAAAAGGCAGTAAATGTCAATATAGGGGTGTAAATTTAACCACCGAATTCGTCAAAAAGATTATACCTACTCACCCACTTAAACAATAGAAATGACATTTGACATCATAAAAGTGTTAACTTCACAACTTGGCAGTTGAATTCATTTTCAATTTCTACAACACTATGTATGTACATATGTATTACAGTTTATAGTTTTTATAGATATAGATGTAATTTTTAACGCTAATTTTGAAATTCATTTTTTAATCGATGTTAATTTTCCTGTTAATTTTGATGATTTCATTTAAATTATTTGACTTAATTTTGTTAACTTTCTTTTTACTAATTACCTTAATACTTACCTCTATATATTGTTTGTGTTATAAATTCTGGTAAAACTTAATTTTACTCCTGTGTTTTGTGAAATTAATGCCGCCTTGTTTGCAGTTAATGTTGAGCTGAGACTCAAAAGAGTTTTGCAAACGTCTAACCAGGGGATTAGCAAACGAAGATTAGAAAAGTTTGCAAACGGACACCCTGAGTTTGCAGACTTCGATAGTTTGCAGACTTCTGCCCAATCATGATTTACATGCGTTTTCAGTTTCAGTGCATTAACTGAAATTAGTATGCACGGCCGCTGAGGCGGCCGCGCAAAAATGCATTAAAATAAAGGACTAGCTGTATGTGAGATAGAGAACAATCACAATGTGTAACTATGTAAACCATGTGACACAAAAAGTTTAAATCTATGCAATAGACTAGCCAAATATGCAATTGAAGTCGTCTACCAATCGCAACATTGTGTACGTAGATGTTTACACCATACAGTGAAACGCAGACAACCATGCAACGAGCAAGGCACAAGACAGACAGCAAGTTGAGTTGGCCAAGTTGGCCAAGTTGAGTTGGCCAACTGAAGTTGGCCAAGTTGGCCAAGTTGCAAGTTTGCAACAAAGTTAACAGTGTAGGACACTACACTTGGGCCACAACTCTCATCAAAATACACGTTGCTATTATTCATATCTCATTTTAAAGAAAGCTGCTGCGCTGTGGCGCAGCAGAAAAAATGACAAACGTAGAGCTCGGTAGTGTGCATGAAATATTTGCCCAAATACAAAAGAGACGAAAAAATACCTTTTACTACATACATTACTCTTGTTTGCACCCTGGCTTGGTCAGTCTTAGCATGAAAACCACGCTAGGGCCTATGTTTATCATAGGAATAGGCCTAATATATATGTAGCAGTCTTTTTTTCAGCCAATGGGGGCCAAACTTTAAAAATATGTATTACTTTTTTCCCAAGGTCCAAGCTTGTATTTACTACCTACCTATTTGTCGTAGATTAACATTGAAAACGTACCAGAATTACGTAAGCGTCATTTAGATTTTCAAAATTCGTTTCGTTTAAGACAGCCCCCTTCGCCAGTTTGGCTACTGATTGACATGTGCAAAAATAGCTGGCCAATCGAGTATTATATGCAAATTAGTTGCAAGAAGATAACCAGTCATTTTGCATGGGTTGTACGTATACGACAATCGAGCGAATCATATGTCGTAGGTGGGGCTTAAGACTACTAGTATGTAAATTAGTT
Source organism: Trissonchulus sp. WLG1_4 (assembly GCA_030248245.1). NCBI lineage: Eukaryota > Metazoa > Nematoda > Enoplea > Enoplida > Ironidae > Trissonchulus > Trissonchulus sp. WLG1_4. The sequence continues at coordinate 3,728 of JASANF010003137.1, read as the reverse complement.
GACACATTCCCCGTCTTCGTCGGTTCCGCACAGTGCAGCGGTGGTTGGGGGGTGTCATCATTTCATGAGACTTTGGTGGGGATTGCCGTGTTGGTGGTGGCACAGAAATGAAACTGTTAAAAGTTAAAACGAGTAAGACCACAGCCAATGAACATGGAGTCGGACCTAAAAAGCGAGGATATTCCATTAAAATGAAAGAGAAGGAGTTGGGAAGAAATCTGATATATATGCACGTGTCGTATTCATGTTTGCTCATTTATCTTGATTAGTTCGTGTTGGACTTTTAGGTAGGGTTCACGAATGTAATTTGACATGCAAAGAAGTATATTTATGCATTTGCGAATAGTAGAGAGGTCACGTGTTGATTCATGTGAAAATGCGGAATAAGTGCTGCGATGCAATTATGAATGTGAATGATCAATGATTGCTGACCAATTCTTAGCGCCAACTAAGAAATTTCGTCTCCAAAATTTTCAGTCTCCAAACGTCCAAGATTCCGCGACATGCCCACCTCAACCTCAGACTTGACCCATCGGGACAAGCTCTTCTCCTTGATGCTGACAAAAAGGTGCCCATAATCGCCCCATATCGTTGCAAAATGCTTCAAAACGGGACAAGAAGCAAAAACATTGCTAAAAGTATCCGAATTTTGCAAAAAAAGTTCAATTTTTGGACAATAATTGAAACTTATTGCGTCTTTAATCCCAGAAACGTCGATCCCTGTTAAAAAGCCAGAAATGTCAGTACACGCCCCCTAAAGTTTCAAAAAATCCGAGACAAGCGCCCCCCAGATTGAGACTCCGTGTACATGTTTGGGTTCTAGCCGCAACTTTCAGAATATTATTAATTGAGAATTTTACGCCGCAGGGACAAACTTAGTATAAGTAGTAAGCTTTAGAAAATAGTAGAAAGTACATAGAAAGTAGAAGTAAGTAGCAAGAGTACATAATAGTGTCTCAGTCTATTTAGAAGAAGAGTGAGACACTGTTCAACCTGCCTTTGTTTCAGCCCAGGCCGTTTTGTGCAACATGTGGCTGGCCAATCAGAAGCGAGCTCCGCTTTTGATTGGCTAGACGTCTGTGCTCGTGCTCCAATCAGCACCCAGGCGGCCGCGCGTGCTCCAATCAGCACACTGGCCGCCATTGCAGATATTTTAGTGTTATTTTCTGTCATGTTGGGTCGGGTTGGGTTTTTTGTTTTTTTGATACCTATTTCAGCTATCTTTTTATCACCGTTTCAGCGGATTATTGCTAGTGTGCGCTGATTATAATCTGCATTGGAAAGTTAATGTGCTGATTGGAGCACGTGAGGCCGCCTGCGTGCTGATTGGAGCACGTGCACAAAAATTATTAAAAAAAATTGAAAGAAAGTGCTGCTTGTTGGTGTTACTTTTAGGCTTCAGTCTTGCTTTGGACGGCGCTCATGTTATTAAGGGGGTAGTGTCGCGAAAGCAGTCGATTTTGCGCGAACGTAAAACTTGTTCAGTAAAATGTTAGAAATTGTTTTTTCTATATTTTAAAAATCTATCTAAAGGCAAATTATTTTGCCAAGTTTCAGCAAAATTGGTGCAGCATATAGTTTGCAATAATGTCTCAAAGTCGGAAAAATGACGAAAAAAAACCTATTCACATTCCATTTTTTAGTCACGTTTATCAAGTTTTCTGTTTAGTTTTTTTACACAAACTAATAGCACATATGTCGTAGTTTATGCACACAAAATTTAGTGCAAATTGCTTGAGTGGTTGCGGAGTAATACTTGTTTGACCTGTAAAACTGTGCGGAAACTGTGAAGTACTCATAGCAATAATGATAAATTGTGAAAAATCTAGACGCGTATTTTCAAATCAAAAGAAAAACGAACCTTCAATTTTCTTTTTTCTTATTTGTCGCAAAAAATTATGCGTCCACACATTATGTGTACTTCACAAGCTGGCCAATCTGATATCTGGCTTGATTTTTCGAACTTTTATGTCCCTATTGTGTGATGTCTGGCTTACTAATGACGATTGGTCCAAGATATTTGTCAATATTGATAGTGTGATGTCTGGCAGGAATTATTTGATACCATATAGCGTTGGACTAGCTTCTCATTGAATGCACTACTTCAAAACAAAAAGTTCTATTTTCACAGCCTATGAATAAAACTGCTTTCGCGACACTACCCCCTTAAATTAGCTTTGTTGTTGAACAAAAATTACTAATATGTATCGTTTGTCATTCTATTGTCTTCTTTGTCAAAAGCGTTCGAATATGCCTAGAACTTTCGTTTAACATCATTTTAAAATATTTTTAGCGTATTTTAACATGTTTCTTGACTATGCTCTAACATCTACTAACGTGTTGTTTACATAATAACAAAAATTCCACGACATCCCAAGGAAATTTAACATCAATTTAACCCTTTCATGCCTGGAGGGGCCATATGGCACCAACGTCATGAATACCCTATCTGGGTCTATCAAACTTGGCTAGTCAGTTCAGTAAACTAATACTCGAACCTTTTCTTTACCAATCATAGTTCTTTGTATTTAGCAGCCAAATTTTAATTCTACTGCCATACAACAAAACCTATGCTTAGTTAAGTATATAATGTGAAAATTTGAAATTTTTTCATCGCAAAAGTAGCATTTTCTTTATGACCACATTATGATAATTAATCGCAACTCCGGCAGTGAGCTTTTTGTGCATCGGATACAGCGGATATCTTAGTTTATTTCCAGCAGTCAACTATGACACGGTAGCTGTGTTAATACTCTAGGCTAGGGTGAGGTACATTATGCCTGAGCAATGGCGCAAATGTTTCACAAACTTTCAACTTTGAGTGCTTATCTGTACCTCAAAAACGGCGCGTCCTAGAACCTTAATCGGCGGATTATGCCTTGTTTACCAATCATTTCTCTATCAAATGGTGGTTTCGCGGTCTCTCTACGACACACGTAGTTTGAGCAATGGCCAAAAAACTAGAGGGTGTCACAGTCCGGCTGCCTAGACAGGGAAAGTCCCGACATGAAAGGGTTAACACGTTTGCAGCATGAAATTGAAACAAAATTAACATGTTTTTAACATTTGATACAAAAATCTGAATTTGTACTAAAATTTTGGCATGCTTTATGTATATTTGTAGCAAACATCTGTTAAAAACATGCCATTTATGTTTTTTTACATTTTTATGCATGTGTAAAATGAATGTTGCAAAAAAACTACGTCAAATAATGTTTCTTATTTTAGCATTCTACATTTTAAGATTTGCTGGCGGCCCCGATATGCAATCCGATTTATATAATTGTGATTTGTAAGTTACTTTATAGTTTGTTACTTACTCTCGAAATTAATAAAAAATTGGTGCATTAGTGTAGGAGGCAATCCGATCACCTATTTCGTACTCTGCAAACAAGCGCTTCGGTGATCTTGACCCACTGATTCACTTTGTTTCATGTTATTGTTATTTTTAAGTCAAAAAAATGCATTTGCACTTGTAAAATATGATTAAAAGTGTATTACGTTCAAACTGAAAAAGTTAAAGTTGAAGCTTACATAGGTGTTATACTGCGGCCCCCGGTCTTATGTCATCCGCGTGAGCTGGCGGGCTATCTCAATATCCGTGACCGGTGCCTATCTGTGCCGGAGAGCACGCAGTGATAACAACTTGACGCTGAGAGCGTCGAACTACAGGTCTAGAACTCGCTCAATAACAGGTTCGGGAGCACTCTAATTATTACCCCTACGGG
>JASANF010003135.1:0-10365 GCA_030248245.1 Trissonchulus sp. WLG1_4 | reverse complement strand
GGTTGCGCTCTGAATAACCGACTTTTGGCGATAAAATTTTTCACGCAAGTTTTCGTCAATTAACTCAAGAAGAAAAGTTGTTGCAAATTAAATTAACTTTCATTTGATGTATATAACGTCAAATTTTGTTCAACTTGAAATTTTGACCTATTTTTCAATGGGAAAAAATCTTTAAATCGATATAGCAAAAAATTCTTATGGCTTTTGGTACTTTTTAAAACAGCTCTTTGTAGCTAATTGCTAGTTGTAACTTTTCAAAAAGTCGTTTGTGTAGGCAAACCTTTCTAAAAAAATCCAAAATACGTTGACCAACATTGACAAAAATACACTATTTTTCAAACTATTTTTTCGTTAGCTACTTTTCGGCTTCTGAAACTTTTCTCAACAGATTTTAGTACAGAAAAATTAACTCTACTTTTTGGAAAATACGTATGTGTACGCAAACTTCATATTTCTGAAACTGGGCTATAGCGTACATTTTTTTAAGATTACTGCCAGCTGCAAAAACCGATCCGCACGAAACTTTGCAGACTGTTAGATCAGATGAATATGGAGGCGCCGAACTTCTCGAATTGTAATTATTATGATTCAGCTCAATATGATAGGCTTTTTAAAAAGTCGCTTTTGATAGAAATTAAAATAACTAAAAATTTATTGCCGGTAACGAAAATTTGACAAAAATGGCACCTCGGCAAGATAATTGTTTTTAATTTAAGCTATAGATTGTTAAATTTGAATGAGGCATCATTGAGCTACGTCATTTCAAAAATTAGTCAAATTTTTCAAAATTTCAATTTTGATGCAGTCATAAAATTTGCTAAAATGTTCCGAGACTCATCAAACTTTGCAAAAATGCTTGCCTGGTGTTCATCTTGTTGCACTTAAGCAAAAAAGTTCGTATCAGCAAGAAACAAAAAATTATAGCAATTTGATTTATTGGAAGTTATCTCATAACACCTCCTCAGGTGGCGCTCATTCGAACCGACTTTTGCGTTTAATTTTTTTCAGCGACATTTCTGACCATAATGTTTTGAAGGAAAGTTGTTCAGAATGATTGTTCAGAATGTTCAGAAAAGTGCTTTGATTTGATGTGCATATTGTGATAAAAAAATTTTTGGAAACTTTTTGGACCATTTTGTAGCCGTATCATAAAATTTTGTGTTTCAATATATAACGCTTACTTATATCACTAAAATATGCGGGTTCTTAGCTTTAAATTGATGTATTAAGCATACGAATACGCTAAAACTTTGCTGAGTTATTTAGCCGTGAAAATAGCAAATCAAAAATGAAAAACCTAAAAAGCTGATAAATTTTCGAAAATGTCAAATTTTTGATTTAATTTCTGAAAAAATTGAGTAATGGCCTTCGGTAATTTTTTTAACGGAAATATGCAGTCCTAGGAAAGGTCTAATTTTTGAAAAAGTTTAATGTGTGGGCAAACCTGACATTTTTGCGTAGCGAAATAGACTACTTTTTTTGGACCTGGGTCCCAGCTGCCGATTGCGATCGAGTTCAAAATTTGCACAATGAAAGATAAAATATAAATGTTGAAATTTTTTCGATTTTCAATTTTGATTCGCAGCACTTTTTGTAGTCGCTCAAACACAATTGATTTTTGAAAATTCAATTTTTGCACGATCAAAAATAGAAATCAAAAACCGAGGATCGATCACGTCTAGATTTTTGAAAGATCTTTCTATCGATACAAATATCGTCAAAATTGGTTGAAGTTTGGATGAGCTAGGTCGAAAACAAAATTAGTGTGAATAGGAAATTCGACATAGTCATAAAATTTGACACATTCACATTGACGTGCCGAATTGTATTGTAAATTAGTTTTTTGATGTCTCTTTGATGTAGTGGTATTGCTATTTATTGCATGAGCTGAGCGCCGAACATGAGTTTTGTTGCTGAGCGCTACCTTAAGGGGGCGCTCCGGAAAGCGGGAGTTGCCTCAAAAACTAGCAAAAAGTTGATAAAACTAAAATATTACTAAATAAGTAAATAGTATGGTATAAAATAACCCTTGTGTAAAAATTTTAGATCACGTGATAATGTCACGTGACTGCCAGAGCACTGCGCGTGAGTGAATTTTTGGCAAGCGATAACTCATGACATATTTGTCTTAAAATCATGATTCATATATTAAAATGCAGCCCTTGCGCTCTTCTAGTTAAACATTATTTTTTGATTATTTTGTGCGAACTTTTCAAAATTGCAATTTTTGTAGTTTCGAGGTCGGTTTTTCAGCACTAAAAGCAGTGGTGTCATGGTGAATGGTCTAGAGCATTATTTCAAAAAAATAAAAGAATGTTCAACTGCGCACAAAGATAGGCCATCTTCGTGCCAAATTTCAGCCAAATCGGTTGAAGCAGCAAAAAGATATCGAATGCCGAAAATTACCGTGTGCACTGCTCAGTATAATTTTTTTGAGCCAGCTACTTTGCGTAGCGTAGCGTTGTCCGATTGCGCTGAAATTTAGCATAATTTTGGGGACGCTAAAAACAGGTAAAACCGCGTTTGGTAGCTAAGCAATGTTACACAGAATTTTAGACAATTTTAAAAATGTACCAAACACAGTTTTTTGGTAAAAACCGGTTTGCGGGCAAAAATGGACGTAAAAAATAATCCTGTCGTTTTAACCCTTTCATGCCGGGACGTTCTTTGTCTAGGCAGCCGGATTCTCACACCCTCTAGTTTTTCGGCCATAGCTCGAGCTACGTGCGTTGTAAAGAGATGGCAATACCGCCATTCGACAGAGAAATGAATGGTGAACAAAACATAGTAGTCGATTGAGGGTCTAAAACGCACCGTTTTTGAGTTATAAGCGCTCAAAGTTGAAAGTTTCTTAAAATTTTAGGCGTGTACCATCGCTCAGGCATGTACCTCACCCTAGAGTATTAACACAGCAACCGTGCGCTTCCCATAATTGAATGCTCGAAATTAACTACAATATCCGCTGTATTTGATGCATAAAAAGCCGACTGCCGGGGTTTCGATTTATTATCATGTGGCCATAAAAAAAATACTACATTTGCGATGAAAAAGTCACATTTTCACATTGCTTAACTAAGCATAGGTTTTTTTGTATGTAAGTAGGAGTAAAATTTGGCCGCTAAATACAAACATCACGATTGGTGAAAAAATGTTTGAGGATTAGTTGACCTCAACTAACTAGCCAAGTTTTACGAACCCAAATAGGGTACTCATAGCGTTGGTGCCATATGGCCCCTCCAGGCATGAAAGGGTAAACATTTTTCGACTGCTATCTTGTGTTATCCAGCGACAAGGAATTGAAATAGACAATCAAAAAATTGTTATGAAAAAGAAAGTTAGATATTTGGGCTATATGCTCGATGAAAAACTGTCTTGGGGATCACATATCTCCCTCAAATGTCAAGCAGCGAACAATAGACTACAACTACTAAAATTGCTGGCATCCAAACAAAAAGGAGCTAACCTCAAAGTGTTAAGACAAGCATATTACGGCTTAATTCGTCCAGTCATAGAGTATGGCCAACAAATATTTAGCCTATCGCTAACAAATAACGAAAAGTCAAAACTAGAGCGAACCCAGAGCAGAGCATTGAGAATAATAACAGGATGCTTAAGATCAACCCCACAAATGTTTTTCAGGTTGACAGCCATATAATTCCGATTGACCTTAGACAAAAAATATCCACCGCCCATTTTTTGAACAAACAATTGCACAGGAAACATACACCTAGTTTATCGAACCTTAGCAACCCAGAACCATCACAATATCGTTTAAAGCGATACCGCTCATCTGATGTCGCCCAACAACTACTTACCAATCTTGGCTTATACCACATTCCACGCAAAATTCAAAAAACGTTAGAAGAAATCCCTTACAGCAATCTTGTAATTGAAACTGCATTTTCAAAGTGTGATAAAAACAATTACTTGTTGAACAAATAATAGCCGGATTGGAATGCGTCAATCGATTTTCCAATTCATCTTTGACACACATCTAGGGATGTTTTCAGTTAACTGCTAACTGATTCATTTTCAGTTAAAGTTACGCAGTTACAGTTAACTGATAATAACTGATAACTGAACTGTTTTAATTTTCAAAAGCAGTTAAAAACTGATAACTTAACTGCACAATTCTCAGAAGCAGTTAACTTAACTGTAACTGAACTGCTTCTGTCGTGAAAAACTGATTGAAATCAGTTAACTGATATTATTTTCAGTTACATGCAATAACTGAAAATCATATTCAGTTATGCGTCGAAACTGCTTTTGATTTTCAGTTTTTACGCATAACTAGAAATCACGTATTCAGTTCAGTTGTGGGAACATTCGAAAAATCATTACATCACCTACGTTCGTCCTTGTTTATTCAGGCACACAATAGATTTATTTTCACTTATTGCGGCACAGCGCAACAGGTTTTCTAGAGTGGTTAGATAGAGTTTGTCAAATTTGCGCTTGGACACACCTGACATTTCAAAAATGTCAAATTTCCAATGTTAAAACACTGTAAGGGAGTATTTGTGTTTAGTGTTAAATAACACTCAAACCTGGAAAAGAAAGTACCTCGATCTGCACTGCTCTTTTTCTTACAATCCAACCGGGCCCGTTTTTTAAGAGCAGCTTTAGGCTCGGATCGGCCGTTTAAAAAGGTTATATACCCGGCCTCTACTACTACTCATACTATGGTTTGGCATTAGTAGTCGCTTTCAGTGTTACGTGACGTGCTTTCTTTATGCTATTTGGTTTATATATTTTTTTGCGAGCATACTTTTTGGAATCAAGAGGTTACGTCATTTGTAGTTACTATTTATCAGAAGTTTTTGGATTGAAATAATTTTTTTATCTCAATAATGTCGGAATAGTAGGCAATGAGATAGCCAATAAAGAAGCAAAACGCGAACTGACATGCGGAGAAACATCTCACCCAGACTGTATTGAAGCCATGGATGCAAACACAAACAATTAATCAAAAGAAAAATTCTACAGTCCTGACAAAGTGACTGGAGTGAAAGTCAAAAAGGCCGAACCTACTACAAAAATAATCAAAGCATTGATGACAAACAACTGCAACCCTATCACTTCTCCCAAAAATCATCATTTATTAAAAAAATAAAAATTAGTCAGTTTCTTTGATTATTCTTGGATATTGTGTCAAATTTTTATGTCTCACCTCAAAACGTGCGACTTGGAATCTGTTCCCTTTGGCAAAAAACCTTGGTTTTTCATTGAAAAGTTGCTTGGCTTGTTGCATGTTATTATTTTTCTGCTGAATGGCTTGATTTCACACACGCTTGCTACAACTATGTTTTTCTATTTTTCAAAAAAGAAAGTAATTTAGTTTTACCTCGATTTTCTGCGCACGGTTTTTTTAGTTTGGTCGTATTAAAAAATTCACAAAAATGCAAATTTCAGATTTTTGATTTTTCAAAATTTTTCCATTTTGAGTTATACACATCAATCAACTCCTGAACACCGTTTGAACAACTTTTCTTCCAGAACCATAGGTGGCTTTTGCTTCAGAAAAATAATTCGCCAAAAACCAGATTCTTGAAGCGCCACCTTAAGCGTTAGTGTTTGCTAAGCGCTTAAGGTGGCGCTCAGGGGAACCGACTTTGGCGTTTAATTTTTTTCAGCGACATTTTTGACCATAATGTCTTGAAGGAAAGTTGTTCAGAATAAAAAGAGCTTTCATTTGATGTGCATATTGCGATAAAATTTTTTTTTAATATTTTTTGGACGATTTTGTAGCCGCAGCATAAAAATTTTTGTTTTAATATAAACTGATTACTCATATCACTGAAATACGCGGTTTCTTAGCTTTAAAATGATGTATTAAACATAAGAATACGTTAAAGCTTTGCTGAGTTATTTAGCCGGGAAAATAGCAAATAAAAAACGAAAAACCTAAAAAGCTGATAAATCTTCGAAAATGTAAAATTTTTGATTTAATTTTCTAAAAAATTGAGTATGGCTTTTGGTAACTTTTTCAACGGAACTATGCAGGTCTAGGAAAGGTCTAATTTTTTAAAAAGTGAAACGTGTGGGCAAACCTCACATTTTTGCGCAGCGAAGTCGACTACTTTTTTTTGATCTAGCTCCCTGCTGCCAATTGGGATCGAGTTGAAATTTTGCACAATGAAAGAAAAAATATAAATGCAGACGTCGAATTTTTTCGATTTTAAATTTTTGGCTCTCAGCACTTTTTGTAGCCGCTCAAACACAACTGATTTTGGAAAAATCGATTTTTTGAAAAATCAATAAGTGGAATCGAAAATCGAAGACATTTGACGTCTAGATTTTTGAAAGATCTTTTTAACGATACCATAATTGTCAAAATCGGTTAAAGTTTCGCTGAGCTAGGTCAAAAACAAAATTAGTGTGAATAGAAAATTCGACATGGTCATAAAATTTGACACATTCACATTAAAGTGCTGAACTGTATTGTAAATAGGTTTTTTTGAAGTCTCTTTGATGTACAATTAAAGTGGTATTGCTACTTATTGCAAGAGCTTAGCGCCGAACATGAGTTTTGTTGCTGAGCGCTACCTTAAATAGACACTACATAAATAGACTGTAAATATGTGAATAACACTTAGCGCTCATAAGCGCTAACACATAGTGTAAACACTAAGTTTAAGCGTTAGTGTTAGTATGTGAATATATACGGGCCTTTTTACACTATTCGACGTCCGTGAAGTTAGCAGAAGCAGACACTTTGGATTTTATCAGTACAAATTCTGAAATAGGCTGTTTCTGATAGCTCGGAATTTGTAATGTTTTGTACGGTGCAGGTTCGGCGGGGGGGGGGGGGGGGGGGGAAATTCAAACTAATTTTTTTTTAATGTAAAAACAAGTTTTTATAGGTTTTCGGACATGCTGAGTTCATTTTTATCACTTTCCAAGCGAAAAAATGTGGATTTATAGCTTTTCGAAAATATTCAAATTTTGTCGAAAATCATTGTTTTTCGACTTTCTGAGGCTAATTTTCGAGAATTTTCACAAATACAGTCGTGATATCAGTCTGAAGTTGCATCATCATAACGTAACTTATAATAATATATTTAATTCAGCTTTGTTTCCAACATATTCTGCTCATTTATAGTATACCAAAAACTGTTAATTTTTCAAACTATATAGTATATACCAGGCGAAATATGCATCGTTAAACTGAGCTCACATATCAATTCACAATTGGTATTGTTTCTTTTTGCATAGACAATAAATTAATTACATTTTCCGACAAAAATAGCCATTTTTAGTTAAAAGGAGCAATTTTTAATAATGAAGAATACCATAAATACGAATTCAAAACGTCTCTCTGCTGCTCAGCATCACGCTGGCGCTGACAGCCAATTTCGGTTCAAAAGTGCAGCTTTATTTATGATTCCACAGTTTATTTATTTTCCTTTATTTATGATCACCGCTAGGCCGAATCGCCACTAGGCCGAAACTTCGCCATTAGGCCGAATCGTCGCTAAGCCGTATCGTCGTTAGGCCGAAAAGGTCTTTGCGGAGCATACAAAGATTAATGTATGTAAAAAAGTACTAATTACATGTACAGTGCATATGCAGTGCACACTATATACTGTAATTTTTTCAACGCTATAGCATGTCTGCAGAGCAGTTAGACATAAAGGTCAGTGGCGTATTTAGGGGGGGGGGGGGCTGGGTGGGCTGCACTGCAGCCCCCCCTTAGCGGTTTGAGCCCCCCCTTAGAGAGTCGCAGCCCCCACAGGAAAACTTTTTCCGGAAATTTTCCGGAAATTTCCCGGAATCCGGAAATTAAAAAATTTCCGGTTTTTTCCGGAAAATTTCCGGGTTTTTTCCGAACCGAGAAAATCCGGAAATTAATTTTTCCGGAAAATTTCTGGGTTTTTTCCGGAAAATTTCCGGGCTTTTTCCGGATAATTTCCGGGTTTTTTCCGGAAAATTTCCGGATTTTTTCCGGATAATTTCCGGGTTTTTTCCGGAAAATTTCCGGGTTTTTTCCGGATAATTTCCGGGTTTTTTCCGGAAAATTTCCGGGTTTTTTCCGGATAATTTCCGGGTTTTTTCCGGAAAATTTCCGGGTTTTTTCCGGATAATTTCCGGGTTTTTTCCGGATAATTTCCGAGGTTTTTCCGGAAAATTTCCGGGTTTTTTCCGGAAAATTTCCTCGTTTTTTCCAGATAATTTCCGGGTTTTTTCCGGAAATTTCCGGCGCTTTAGCACTAACCGAACCAAGAGATGAATGTATTGCTGGATCGGTTCTTCAATCACTGGCGTAAATTACTGGAGTATATGGTGCAGCGGGAACAACTTCCCGCCAGCTGGTCGGGAATTTTGTGGCCGCTTGCCCCAAAAATTGCCTACACTGTCAGGCCGAATGTGAAAGATCAGAAAGATGACATGGAAATTCGCAGTTATGTGCACGTGAAGACGCTGCTGCAAAACGTAGCCCCGCCCTCGGCTGAGGTGGTCTTCGGCGTGGCCTGCACCAAAGCAGTGGCTGATGCACGAATGCCACAGTATATTGTCAATCCTAGAATTCTCATCATTGCCGGTGCCATAGAGTATGAGCGGGTGGGCGGTAAATTTTGCTCTCTAGATCCTGTTCTAGAACAAGAGCGAGCTTTCTATCGCGCCTCCGTGTCCAAAATAGCAGCGGTGCAGCCGTCAGTGGTCATGGTGGAACAGTCAGTGGGTAGGCTGGCCCAGGAATTTCTGCGAGAGGCCGGTATCAGTCTGGTTTTTGATCTGAAACCCAGCGTGCTGAAACGGGTTCAACGGGTGACTGGGGCGGAGGTGATTTCGTCCGTTGACGCGCTCATACGTAGTCCCCGTCTGGGGACCCGCGGCCGTTCCCGATGTCGAGGCTTTGACCTGCCGGACGGTGGACGAAAACAGTTGATGTTCTTTGAGGACGGCCGACCCGACCTGGCCTGTGCGGTGATTCTGAACGCCCCATGTCCCACTCACCTGCGCACGGCCAAAGATCTGCTACGCCTGGTGGTGGGCATATTCTACTCTGGCCGCCTGGAAATAGAACTGCTGAAATTCTACGCCCTAGACGTTTCGGCCCGCAGCCTAAACTGTACCATTTGTGGCAAGTTTGAGCAGTATCAGCCCCGACCTCGCAGTCAAAGCGAATCGGCCTCGGATCGGCCAGAAACTGTGGCTGAGGCTCTGGTCTGGGTCCCACTGTGCAGCAGCCCCTTTCGCTCTGTCTGTCTGCCCTACTTACAGTCAGACCAGGGTCAAAGGTCACCCCTGAAAGACTACTTTTGGAGCTGTGTGGCACCGTTCACTGTGACCGCGGAGCCGGCCCCAGCTGATTTGGCCGAATCGGCCTCGGAAACCTGTGTCGGCCATAGCCCGGCTTCGGGCGAAACTAGCGAGACCGGCCAAAATCTGAACTCTCTCCATCCGTTTGTGGCCAAGCCTTTGGCCAAGTCGGCCTCCTGTAAACAGGTTCAGCGACTGCTGGCTCAGTATCGGGCTCAGAGCAGTCGGCTGTTCAGACAGCAGCTGCAGAAGGAAGCTAGCAGTCGGCGTCAGACAGGAGGCCACCAGCACAGTAAACCGATCATTTCGGCCTCGGAAATCGGATCGCCGGCTAGCGAAGGTGGGTTAAGTAGTTCAGTTTGCGTGAATTTATAGAAAAGTGGGAATAGTGTTGTTTCGTCTACTTTTGCGCAGGCACAAGTAACTTGGGCTTCAGTAGCCGAACAGTATGCAGTTTCTGCGAAAAAATACAAAATATTTGCAGTGACTGTTCCCCCGTTATAAAACAATACGTTTGATTTCAAGAGTCCCGATTTGAGAAAATCTGAGCGTTCGCTGTTTTGTTTGAGCGTTGGGATAGTTTAACATACTTGAAGTTCTAAAAAGTACTTTCTAAAGTCCGTCAAAAAAGGTTGCACCACTTGAGAAAATGAAACAATGAAACAATGAGAAATTGAACATGTGATTTCGTGACGAAAAGAATTTTGACTATCAAGAGTATATACAGCAAGTATATAGTCGCAGAAGTCATGCCACTAAAATAAATAAGTTAGTGGCGCAATTATGTTTTAACAGTAGTTTTTTTTTTAAAATCACTCCATTATTTTTCAGGTACTAAAATCGACCCCCTGAACCCGCAGGCGCACCAGGGTCTGTCGGTGCTGTTCTTCTTCTGCATTCCCGGTCCCTGCAACGCCCCCTGGTTCTGCATCAACCCCTGGGTCGTCCAGATGCAATTCTACGGGCGCAACTAATGCCTCTGTCTGGCGACTTCCTGCAACGCTACTGCTTCAACCCACAATACGACTGTCCCAGTCCCCTCTGCGACACCAAAGTCATTCATCATATTCGAAAGATTGTGCACGGGTTAGGCTTTATGGG
>JASANF010003134.1:0-31409 GCA_030248245.1 Trissonchulus sp. WLG1_4 | reverse complement strand
TATTGCTTAGTATTTATTACATCATAGATTACATTGTGAATTTCAAGTGGTTCGTGAGCAAAAGCTAATTTATCGTGCCAGGCTAACTTTAGCTTTAAAGACTGACTGGTAGTTCAGCAACTGCAGCTTAAGTAGCCCAGTATTGTCCTAAAGTACACATGGAGGCAGTTTATAGAAATAAAAGATTCGTAGGCCGTTAGAGCAAATGTTTTGAGAATTGAAATTGTTTGAATACTTTGATTTACGTTACAAAATGTCGGACATAAAAAATGATGAAATGATTATTATTATCCTATTGCTTCAAGTAAACAAAGTTGCGAGCTGTCTTATATATTTGTACTTTACATAAATAATACAGTAAATAAATGTATGTAAGTTATACCCCGCCAGAATATTTGGGGAGGACTGCAGTAATGCACTCAAGTGAAGCATGATTTACATGCAAATTTAGTTTTTTAGTGCATGAACTGAAATTGCCTGCACATGGCCTCCACGAAATGAAAATGAAATTTATTGCAAGAACACCAGATCCCAATATTCAGTGACTTTATATGAAAACTATTTGCACAGGCACTTTTTAAAAATATTGTTAGATGGTGAAAGTTACTTAACAAATAAGTACAGCGCGCTGACAAATAGAAGAACAAAAGCAGCCCGTTTCCAAGTAAGTTCTGGCGAATCAGTGCACTGTATTGTTATTATAACTAAATATTTAGTCACCAAAGTAAAACTACTCTTAGTCTTTGGATACTGTTTTGCGGCTTAAAAAGTAGTTAACCGTCTCTCCCTACAAATCTCCGATACGCGCCGCTTCTGTATTTAGCATCTAGAATGCAGTCAAGACTTGGGAAACTTTTGAACATGATGTGGAATATTAGCCGAATTTCGCGGAGCCGAGCACTCAACATTTGTCGCATGCTTGCTAGAAGTAGAAAAAGAACCTTAAAAAGAACAAAAGAATGAACCATTGTGCCCAAGACAACTCCTTTAGCCATGCATCGTAACCACTTGAACTTGTGCGCTTCAGCAACATATTTCAAACCCAAGCTGTGACAAAAATAATGTGTGTAAAAATGTAAAATGATGTTGTAGTCTTTTTTTGTTACACTAGGCCTCGGCCCAGCCAGCTGTTCCGTCACAATAATGTTGTTATTTAGTAAAATATTTGCTCAATAACTTCTAGCTTTATGATGTGAAAAGGAATGTGTGTAAAAATGTAAAAAGCTGTTGTAGTTTGGTTACATAGGTTGTCCACAATTACACACCACTTAGCCGTTCCGGTCACAATAATGATGTTATTTAGTAATATTTAAGTAGCTTTGAAGCTTGAATTAAATTCTAAATCAATAGCTGCTGTCATTCAATAGTGTAGCCGAGTGGTTAATGGCTTGTAGGAAGTCAAATGTACTTTCGAAAGGCTAATTAATTTTTGTTCACCTGTGTTAAGTACGGCTGGACAAGTCTTGTTGTAGCATGGCTGCGAATGCACTCAAATATTTGTACGCACAATGAGCTGGAAAGCTCCGAATGCAAATCACGAGTTCGCCCAGCGCTCGAGTGCTTTGCACGATGACTCGAGCAGAGTTGCATACTAATATCTGAGTGTTAGTGCTAGCCATGCTACAACAGACTTGTCCATGACCTTAACACAGGTGAAAAACAAAAAGAATTGGTAGCGGTAGGACTCGAAAGTACGCATATTTGACTTCCATTTTCAGAGCCAGGCCGTAGACCACTCGGCTACGCTACCTTGGATGACAGCACTATTGATTTAGAATTTAATTAGAGCTAGAAGTTATTGAGCAGAATATTTACTAAATGACATCATTATTGTGACGGAACAGCTAACTGGTGTGTATATGAACAAGCCTATGTAACCAAACTACAACAGCTTTTTACATTTACACACATTCCTTTTATCACATCAGAATTTAGTTAGAGCTAGAAGTTATTGAGCAGAATATTTACTAAATGACAACATTATTGTGACGGAACAGCTAACTGGCGTGTATATGAACAAGCCTATGTAACAAAATGAAGACTACAACATCATTTTACATTTACACACATTCCTTTTATCACAGCTTGGGTTTTAAGTATCTGTTTCTGAAGCAGCCGCGGTCGAGTGGTTACGATGCATGGCTAAAGATCTCGATGATTTGGGGCGCAATGGTTCAATTCTTTTGTTCTTTTTAAGGTTCTTTCTTACTTCTAGCAAGCGTGCGACAAATCTTTGAGTGCACGCTAAGTCAAATTCGCTAATGCTCACCGTGTGTTCAGAAAGTTTACCAAGTCTCTGACTGCATTCTTAGATGCTAAACGATTACAGAAGCAGCACATATCAGAGATTTGTAGGACGGTTAATTACTTTTAACCGCAAAACGGAATTATATCAAAGACTGAGATTGTAACCTTGGTGACTAAATATTTAGTTATAATAACAATACAGTGCACTGATTGGCCAGACACGTTTGAAAACGGCTATTTTTGTTCTTCTATTTGTCAGCGCACTGTACTTATTTGTTTTTATTGCGTGACTTCCACCATCTAACAATATTTTAAAATTGTGTGCAAATAGTTTCATATAAAGTCACTGAATATTGGGATATTATGCTTTCTTGCAATAAATTTCATTTCATTTCATAGAGGCCATGTGACAATTCAGTTAATGCACTCAAACTAAATTTGCATGTAAATCATGCTTCGTTTGAGTGCATTACTGCAGTCTGTCGAACTGCGCGGTGTAGCGCGTGCACGTACGCACGTGCGTGTCTGTGTTGTATGTAAGTACAAATAGATGGGCAGTCGCAACTTTGTTTACTTGAAGCGATGATAATAATAATCATTTCATCATTTTTTATGTCCGACATTTTGTAACGTAAATCAAAGTATTCAAACAATTTCATTCTCAAAACATTTGTTCTAACGGCCTACGAATCTTTTATTTCTATAACTGCCTCCATGTGTACTAGACAATACTGGGCTACTTAAGCTGCAGTTGCTGAACTACCAGTCAGTCTTTAAAGCTAAAGTTAGCCTGGCACGATAAATTAGCTTTTGCTCACGAACCACTTGAAATTCACAATGTAATCTATGATGTAATAAATACTACTGTCTTCAATTTAGTGCATACCATTACATTGGAGGTCCCACCGAGATCTTTTTTACACGCGGCCTTGCAACGACTTGGCGCGATATTAGTTTTTTTTAAAAAAATTTCAACTCGCGGCCTTGCAAAGACTTGGCGTGGCATTAGTTTTTAAAATTTCGACTCGCGGCCTTGCTAAGACTTGGCGCGGCATTAGCTTTTAAACATTCGACCCGCGGCCTTGCAACTTAGACTTGGCGCGATATAAGTAATTAGCTCTTATAAACGACACATTTAGTTGTTCCACATAAACACGCGGCCTTGCTTGACTTGGCGCGAAATTATTTACTGTGCAACTACTTACGAAGCGCGTAATAAGCTCGCGGAGCCAAAAGTGCAACTTTTACGATAAATCACAACACGCTGCTGGCAACTTTGCTAAGCGCGATCTTGACGATCTAGCCTTTATAAAGTTCTAATTACGCGCTCGTTTAGAGGTATTACGTATTTTATGCACTTCACGCGGCTTTCCTATTTTAGGTTAGCGCGATAAACTACAATTTATTGCTCAATACGAACATTTATTAGTGTATGAACGCGGGCGCAAGCAGCCGCGAGCAGCGAGCAGAAGGTCGTAACCTCGCTAGTATTGACACTTAACTCCATCGTATTGCTAGTTTAATCGACCAACGAACGCAATCAATCAATCAGTCAGCTGCGGAACAGGACGCTGTCCTAGCCAATATAGTTGAAGCTTTAGACTCACAGAATCGCTCCATTTCGTTTGCGGCTAACGGAATGTCACGTGGACCGAACTTGCCCATACCGGAGTTCGACGGCGCTAAAAACGCTGACTTTGAGCTCTGGCTCGGAGAATTCGGACGTAAATTTGCAGCAAATAACTGGCCCACCGACAACAAAGCTCAGACTTTAGCCGGTTACCTTACGGGACATGCCAAATTTATTTTGTCAACGCTGCCGGAGCGCGCGCAGGCCGACTACGACCAATTGAAGTTCGGCCTACGCAACGCACTTATGACGCAAGAGAGACGGCGGCTGGTGCGACAACAATACGAGTCCCGCCACCAGCGCCTCCGGCAGCGTTGACAAAATAAATTTGGCATGTCCCGTAAGGTAATCGGCTAAAGTCTGAGCTTTGTTGTCGGTGGGCCAGTTATTCGTTGCAAATTTACGTTAGAATTCTCCGAGTCAGAGCTCAAAGTCAGCGTTTTTAGCGCCGTCGAACTCCGGTATGGGCAAGTTCGGTCCACGTGACATTCCGTTAACCGCAAACGAAATGGAGCGATTCTGTGAGTCTAAAGCTTCAACTATATTGGCTAGGACAGCGTCTCGTTCCGCAGCTGACTGATTGATTGCGTTCGTTGGTCGATTAAACTAGCAATACGATGGAGTTCAGTGTCAATACTAGCGAGGTTACGACCTTCTGCTCGCTGCTCGCGGCTGCTTGCGCCCGCGTTCATACACTAATAAATGTTCGTATTGAGCAATAAATTGTAGTTTATCGCGCTAACCTAAAATAGGAAAGCCGCGTGAAGTGCATAAAAGTACGTAAGGGGTTTTTGGGGGGTTTTGTGTGTTGGGGGGGTGGGGGGGGTTGTGGTGGGGGGGGCTGCTTTTTGGCTGGGTGGGTGTTGCTGGGTGTTGTTTTTGTTCGGTGGGTTGGGGGTTTTTTGTTTTTTTTGCGTTTTTTTGTTTTTTCGTTTTGCTTTTGCTGTTGTGCTGTTTGTTTGGGTTTTTTGTGTTTGTGTTTTTTTTGTGGTGGTGGTGCTGGGTGTGTTGGGCGGTGCTTCTTTGTTGTTGGGGTGGGTCTGTGGTGGTTTTTTCTTTTTTTGTAGACTCTCTAAACGAGCGCGTAATTAGAACTTTATAAAGGCTAGATCGTCAAGATCGCGCTTAGCAAAGTTGTCAGCAGCGTGTTGTGATTTATCGTAAAAGTTGCACTTTTGGCTCCGCGAACTTATTACGCGCTCCGTAAGTAGTTGCACAGTAAATAATTTTGCGCCAAGTCAAGCAAGGCCGCGTGTTTATGTGGAACAACTAAATGTGTCGTTTATAAGAGCTAATTACTTATATCGCGCCAAGTCTAAGTTGCAAGGCCGCGGGTCGAATTTTTAAAAGCTAATGCCGCGCCAAGTCTTAGCAAGGCCGCGAGTCGAATTTTTAAAAACTAATGCCGCGCCAAGTCTTTGCAAGGCCGCGAGTTGAAATTTTAAAAAAAAACTAATATCGCGCCAAGTCGTTGCAAGGCCGCGTGTAAAAAAGATCTCGGTGGGACCTCCAATGTAATGGTCTGCACTAAGTTGAAGACAGTAGTATTTATTACATCATAGATTACATTGTGAATTTCAAGTGGTTCGTGAGCAAAAGCTAATTTATCGTGCCAGGCTAACTTTAGCTTTAAAGACTGACTGGTAGTTCAGCAACTGCAACTTAAGTAGCCCAGTATTGTCTAGTACACATGGAGCCAGTTATAAAAATAAAAGATTCGTAGGCCGTTAGAACAAATGTTTTGAGAATGAAATTGTTTGAATACTTTGATTTACGTTACAAAATGTCGGACATAAAAAATCTCAGCAGCCATCTTCATCGCATTGTGTATGTACTTGTATGTTTTTCTCTTTGTATTTTCAGGAAAGAACTTTTCATGAACTCGGTGTGAACCTGTATAAACATGTTTTAAAATTTTGGAGAGCAAATTTGGACGCTAACTGGGCGAGAAAACGCGCCCCAACTAGGGGGTACCCAATAGACGTGCGCTAGACACGCCGGGACGTCGTGCCCGCGCAGGGCGGCACCTGTTATATTAATAGGGTTACCCCCTATTTGAGGCGGGTTTTCCTGCATTCAAAATATTGAAAATATATCGAAAATACAGCGTTCGTTCCGTATCTCCACATCTGAGAATTCGTAGATTCATACTTTTAACAGTTTCCAAAATATCGGCGTTTGTGAATAGAATAGCGCTCTGCGCTTTGTTTGTACACTCTCGAGATAATAGAAAGGCTGCCAGATACTTTTTGCCTATCTGTGTAGGCTTGCGAGCGTCGAAAATGATGACGTGTCGCATGAATAGAAATATATTTCAACATTCTGAAATTTCTCTTCATATCTAAATTGTAGCGTCTAAATTTGTTAATAAAACTTAATATTCAAATTATCTTAATATATTCGTCATTATATTTGAATGGGGGAACTAACCTGAATCCGATTTGGCACGAACCAAAAAGTTGAATATCTCTTATGTGTGGTCTGGCTCAAGGCAGTCAGACAATTTCTAAAGACGGGGGTTTTGCACCGGCGCATGTTCAGGGGTTAAGTAGTGAGGCCCCGCGTGCCATTGAGGATTAGGGTTAGGTCCCTTGAGTTAGTTTCATGCTGTGAGCTAGATTTTATTTGTTTTCTCCTGTTTTAAAATTGTTATTGTTTTTCTTGCTCAATAAAATATTGGAAATTTAATAAAATTCTGAATCTCAGCTTGCCTTTTTAGGGCTTTGTAGGGCCTGTTGTTTGTAGACGCTTTTTGGAGGGCTTTGCAGCTGTTGTACGTGATTCCGTGTGTGACCCCGGACCTAGTTAGGGCCAGATTTTGAGTGCTTTAGAGCCGTTTGCCCCGGTCGGCAAACGTTATTTTGCATTCCATCCGGGCTCGGGCGCACGGCCATTTTGACCCTTGGGCCCTCGCCTTTACGGCCTAAATTTCCAAAAGCCCCGTGGTTTGCAGCATAACACCTGACGTGGGGCCACAGACCGCCTCAGTAGGGGGGCATCAGACTGCCCAGATCGCAGCCCAAACCGTCCCTGTCGGATGGCCCGGGGCCGCAGCCCAGACCCTCCAGTCTCCGGCTCCTGCTGTCCTTGTCGGATGGCCCCAGACAACCCCTGTCGGGAGGCCCCAAGTCCAGGCCGCCGTCCCTGTCGGATGGCCCCAAATCCAGACCGCCGCCCCTGTCGGGAGGCCCCAAGCCCAGGCCGCCGTCCCTGTCGGATGGCCCCAAACTCAGACTGCCACCCCTATCGGGAGGCCCCAACCCCAGACCGCTGCCCCTGTCGGGAAACCACAAGCCCAGACCGCAGCCCCTGTCGGGAGGCCCCAAGCCCTGACCGCCGGCTGTGTCCGATGGCCCCAAACCCAGACCGCCGCCCCTGTCGGGAGGCCCCAAGCCGCAGCCCAGGCCTCACCCCAGACTACCCCGGTCGCACCGCAGACCGCTCTAGTCGGGTGGCCACAGGCCGCAGCCCAGACAGCCCAAACCGGGTGGCCCCAGACCGCCCCAGTCGGGTGGCCCGTGATCGCAGCCCCAACAGCCGAAGTCGGGTGGCCACAGATCACACCCCAGACCGCCCCAGTCGGGTGGCCCCTGACAGCCCTAACTCCTCCTGGCCTACCCCAAAGTCCGCCGATCTCTGGTATGTTGTCGACAGTTTTTTGTACTGTAGTTTTGTTAGAAACGTAGTTTGGTTTCACGTTTTTATATGGCGCATTTATTTAACTACAAAATATATATTGCCAGATTCGATATGGGTTTAAGAGATTTTCTTAAACTTTGGTCTTTAAGCCTGAAATTACATACCTACAGCAGTTAGTCCATGCTTGTCTGAAATTTTAACCGAACTAACACTACGGTTTTAGAAAATAAATACGATTAAAGAAAATTTTCAAAATTCGTAACAAATCAGACTGGACTAGGTGAAAATCAGACTGGACTAGGTAATGAATTTATGTGCAAATCAGGTTAACAAGTATGCAAAACAGGGATTTAGAAATACAGCCTCTGTAAAAGTCATACCCCTTAGTATAAATATTAAACTATAATTTTTTTGCTTAAAATATAAATCAAATGTATTTTTTAGCCTGGACAAATCCACCGTCACAGACTGCCACGTCTCCTCCACAACTGATCCCTCTGTGGTGCCGCGTAACTATTCAGACGACGGCTCAAGAATTCCACACCCGGGTGTACCCCCCGACAGCCCAGACCACGGCTCCACTCGCCCTCACCCCCCTGCTGTGCCCCTCGGACGCTACACCCTGGTTTCCCTCAAGCCCAGACGAACTGATGTCATATCTTGGTAAGTTGGTTTTTTTTAAAAAATAGTGTTATAACATGTTGTAATATAAATGTCATACATTACTAAAACGCGTTACAGATAACACATTAGTTGTAATTTGTTGAACATAATATTAGTAAGTAATATGAAAGGTCACTCTCACAGTTTTGAGTTACTACTAAAAATTGTTGACATAAAGGCACTAAAATTAAAACATTATGTTGATTTAATTAATAAATATGTTTTTGTTTCAGATTCCACGTTCTCAGAGGACGATACGTGGAGTACGAAGGCCACAGCTGGGTCAACGCCCAACCGCATGGATGTGGACCCGAGTCCGGGGGGTCAAGACGACGTGGAAGCTGAACGGACGTCGTTCGGGTTTGGGCGTTTCCCCAAAAGAAGCCGAAAACGGGGTTACCGGACATTTTGTATGTAAAAAAGGGGGGTATATACTATGTGTGTGTACACAAGGGTTTAAATTTTTTTAAAAATTTTAAAAACTTTGGAAGGGGAGTTAAAGATTTTTTCTAAGTTTTAATGAAAAAATTTAGTGTTTTATAATACAGCTTTTTTTACGATTTCCTAATTTTCTAATTTTCTACCGATTTTTTAAGATTTTACAGTCATCAGAAATACACCAGAGCGCTAGAGTATGATTAAAGGTCGATTCAGGCTTACAACAGTATACCTGTTAGCCGGCAAATTTGCTAAATAAGCAAGCGAAAATGTTACCCTTTGGTGATAAATGAGATGTGATTATTTCGTAATTTTGCCGACTGAACGGACATATGGTTGCAAGCGCTACACTAGAGATCTGGGGTATAGTTCAGGTTTGATTCATACTTACAACCGTACACCCTTTCAGTAGGTAAATTACAGAATAATCATGCGATAATTTGATCTTTCAACGGTTATTGAAGCGTAATTATTTTGTAATTTACCGACTGAATGGACATATGGTTGTAAATAAGTGGTACACCAGAGAACCAGAAAATTAGAGATCAGGGATATAATTAAAGGTCGGTTCGACTTATAGTCGTATGTCCGTGTAGCAGGCAAAATTGCGAATTAATCATGCGATAATGTGATCTTTTATTGATTATTGAAGCATGATTATTTCGCAATTTTGGCTGCTAAACGGACAAGTGTTTGTAAGTATGATTTGATCCTATTAGAAAAATAAAGATGAGGGATATAATTAAATGTCGGTTCGACTTATAATCGTATGTCCGTGTAGCAGGCAAAATTGCAAATTAATCATGCGATAATTTGATCTTTTATTGATTATTGAAGCATGATTATTTCGCAATCTTGGCTGCTAAACGGACAAGCGTTTGCAAGTATGATTTGATTCTATGCTTGTCTGTTTGTTTGTTTCTTTGTCTAAAACTTGGTGTTTACATTAGAATGGAGCCTCAGACATTTTCAAGTCCTTTCAAAATCTTTTATTTTGCCCTGTTTCAACTTTATGATAATTTTTTAAACTTTTTATAGTAATCAAGGAAACATCAAAGTGCTGAGATATGCTAAGGGTATCATTAAGGCTTGGTTCATGCTTGTATCCGTATGTCCGTTCCGTCGGTAAAATTTGAAATGATCACGCGACAATTTGATCTTTTTGATATCAATGAGGCGTGGTTTTTCGTAATTTTGGCGGTTGAACGGACATACGGATATAAGTATGAATCGAACCTATTTCTATTTGTTTGTTTGAATATTGAGTACATTGTTAATTTTATTTTAATCCAATTTATCAGAAATTTGTGTTTAAGATAGATTGAAGCCTAAAAATTAAAGTTTACAAGATTTAATTATTTTGATATATTTCAGTATTTTATGAAAATTTTTAAACAATTTACTGTTAATCAGGTTAGCTGATTCATACGTATAGCCGTATACATGTTCATCCGTAGAATTGTGAAATTATCACGCAATCATTTAATCTTTTGATGGTTAATGAAAAACAATTAATTTGGAGTGTAGGTGGCTGAACAAGCATACGGTTATTCAAACCTGTGTTTATCTATTTTTTGTTTGTCTGAATAAGTGAAATCGTTAATTTCATTTCAATTTGAATTTGTTTTTCGAATTAGAATTGAGCCACAAAAACATTAGAATGCTTTACAAAACCTTGACCTTTTTAGTATAATTTTTATACAATTTACCTATAGCATATAATTGGGAATGCACCGCAGTTAGTGATACGATTGGTTTTTGTAATTTAGCACATTTTAATTGTACTTTTTGAAACTGTTAATTAATTGGTTTTGTTTAATAAAACAGGTTTATAATTTTAGTTAAGCTCCTGGTTTTATAGAGAAAGACTGAGACACTCTCAGTGTAGGTAGAGGTGCTCGTCATCTCAGGTCTAGCTGTGTAAGTTTCGTTGAACAGGTAGGCAGCCAACCAATCAGCAGTGTGCATGACACTTGACAGCATTAGTTTGAGGCTCACCAATGGCCTGTTTGGCAGCATGATAAAATACGTCACATATTAGGGGTGGACGTGGGTCAAAACTGTTGTGGGCTGACCGTGGGGCTGACACTCATGGGTTACCACCAGCGACCCAACTAGCACCGTACAAGTCAACCAGCGACCCACTTTGACTCGCGAAATTAAAGAATACTGAGCACATTTGATAGTCTTAAGTACGAGTATGTTTTGTAGGCCCCAGTCTAAGGTTCGATTCATAAGCCCAGACGACAGAATAAGCTTTACCATGTACTCTTGCTAGTACCCTACTTTTGCCGTCAGGCTCCCTGCGCATGGTGTCTGGCACGCGAGCCGACTCATTTTTTCTCGAATGCCATTCGGCGCAGTTCAGCTTTTTGTTTGGGCTGATATGTGTGCTGGTCAGCCGCGTGCTCGTTGGTGAACTGCACTTGACAGGGGATGCAGCGCATTTTGAAACTAAAAAGTAGATTTTAGCATTGGCTCGATTTCTGCTCACAACTGTTTGTCCGTTCAGCCAATAGAATTAGGCTCGATTCATATTTACAACCGTACGTCCGTACAACCGGCAAAATTATGAAATAGTTGCGCTACTAATAGTGCATAATATCAAATTGTGGCGTGATTATTCCTTATTTTGCTTGCGTAACGGACATACGGATGTAAGTCAACCGGCAGAATTAGACTCGATTCATACTTAACAGTCGTATGACCGTTCGGCCGGAAGAATTAAGGCTCGATTCGTGCTTACAAAAATAACACCCGTACCACCGGCAAAATCACGAAATACTTAGTCACGTCACTAATAGTGGATATCAGATTGTGGTGTGATTTTTTCTTATTTAGCCTGCTGAACGGACATGAAGCTGTAAGTCAGCTGGCAAAATTAGGCTCAAATCATACTTACAGTCGCATGTCCGTGCAGCCGGAAGAATTTAGGCTCGATTCATGCTTACAGCCGTACGTCCGTACAACCGGCAAAATTATGAAACAGTCACGTCACTAATAGTGTATAATATCAGATTGTGGCGTGATTTTACCTTATTTTGCCAGCTGAATTGACATACGGCTGTAAGTATGAATCGACCCTAAGACAGCAACCTAAATGTCACTACCAGGTTTGTTGGGTTTTTTGAGCATATTATACGCGTTAAGTGACTGTATGGGTCTAACTTTTATGGCCCGGGCAGGGGCTGTTACCCTAAAGCGTCGCCCCGTCTCGCCCCGCCCCGTTACAGAAGAAAGAGTAAATGGTCCACCCTTCACAATGCGGTTAAGTAATGTTACTCAAACGCTGGTTTTAGTTTAACATTCTTAACCCTTTCATGCCTGGACGGGCCATATGGCACCAACGGTATGAATACCCTATCCGGGTTTATAAAACTTGTGCAGTTTGTTCCAAGCAGCTAATCCTCAAACCTTTTTTTACCAATCGTAGATCTTTGTATTCAGCAGCCAAATTTTACTTCTACTGCGATACAACAAAACCTATGCTTAGTTAAGCAATGTGAAAATTTGACCTTTTTTTATCCCAAAAGTAGTATTTATTTTATGGCCACATTATGGTAATTAATTGCAACTCTGTCAGCGAGCTTTTTGTGCATCAGATACAGCGGATATTGTAGTTTATTTCTGGTATTCAACTATGGAAAGCGCACGGTTGCTGTGTTAATACTCTAGGGTGAGGTACATATTATGCCTGAGCGATGGCGCAAATTTTCACAAACTTTCACCTTTGAGCGCTTATAACTCAAGAACGGTGCGTCCTAGACCCTTAATCGACTGATTATGTTTTGTTCACCATTCATTTCTCTGTCGAATGGCGGTTTTTCTCTACGACGCACGTAGCTCGAGCAATGGCCAAAAAACTAGAGGGTTTCAGAGTCCAGCTGCCTTTACAGGGAAAGTCCCGGCATGAAAGGGTTAACCAGGGTATCGTGAATAGCAAATCTTGTTATAGTTTTAGTCTAGATGCAATTTTTTTGTAGTACTAGCTTCAGATTGCTTATTTTTGAGCATGTAGACCGAAAAATTCAAGACTCCGCAGCCCAGACCCTTCAGTTTCCGGCTCCTGCTGTCCTTGTCGGATGGCCCCAGGCAACCCCTGTCGGGAGGCTCCAAGTCCAGGCCGCCGTCCCTGTCGGATGGCCCCAAATCCAGACCGCCGCCCCTGTCGGGAGGCCCCAAGCCCAGGCCGCCGTCCCTGTCGGATGGCCCCAAACTCAGACTGCCACCCCTATCGGGAGGCCCCAACCCCAGACCGCTGCCCCTGTCGGGAAACCACAAGCCCAGACCGCAGCCCCTGTCGGGAGGCCCCAAGCCCTGACCGCCGGCTGTGTCCGATGGCCCCAAACCCAGACCGCCGCCCCTGTCGGGAGGCCCCAAGCCAGACCGCAGCCCCTGTCGGGAGGCCCCAAGCCGCAGCCCAGGCCTCACCCCAGACTGCCCCGGTCGCACCGCAGACCGCTCTAGTCGGGTGGCCACAGGCCGCAGCCCAGACAGCCCAAACCGGGTGGCCCCAGACCGCCCCAGTCGGGTGGCCCGTGATCGCAGCCCCGACAGCCGAAGTCGGGTGGCCACAGATCACACCCCAGACCGCCCCAGTTGGGTGGCCCCTGACAGCCCTAACTCCTCCTGGCCTACCCCAAAGTCCGCCGATCTCTGGTATGTTGTCGACAGTTTTTTGTACTGTAGTTAGTTTCACGAATATTAAAAAATATAATTTAAAAAACTCACCTTACATCCGTGGTGCAGTTATAAAAACTGCCGCTGAAAAATACCAGACAAGACAAATAACAGGCGCCGTCGCGTCAGCCCGCCACACGCCCACACCAAAATTACACCGCCAGTAGTTTGAACAGTGCGTATTGAAGCCAAGCAGTAGGTAGTGATTTCAAAACATTGAGCGTTCACATTAAAGTATTCTCTACTGTACAAAGCTGACTTAGTACCGAAGTTATTTTATAAGTATAATTATGAAATGCTAAAACTCATAATAAGAGCATATAACTTGTTGTCAAAGTAGTAGATGTTTTGACCGCTCAATGAAGCCAAGCATTTAATCACACTTGTTTGTAATAACTTTTGTTTGCAAAAACTGCTTTGTAAAATTCATATTTTCGCCCTGTTTGTTAATATTTTCGTGTTTCAACGTGCTTTAACTTTCTACTGAACTATGTAATATTAATAAATTTTTTTTGTGTGACTTTGTCTAGGTCTCAAAATGAACTGCATTGGTATTGTTGCAATCAACTCAGTAGGATCCCCCGATCGTGGGGATATTCCACTGGAGATGGCTGCTATGATGATCGATCGTCATGAAATACTTAAGTCTGGTTTTTGAAAAATTTTAGCACCTCTTGCTTTTGGTGACCTTGAACCTCATCAGAGAGATACAATTTATTATGCTCTCACGAATAGTGGCACTCAGTGGCTTTATCAAGAGGATCTGCCAACTGTCCAGGAAGCCCTGGCTCAAATTGTTCAGGTCATGACGACTACCGGAGTCGACATTGTGATTACGAAGGGCACTGCACAACAGAATCGAATCAAGAACAGCTTTGAGAACCGTGGCAACTTTGTCGAAGTTGTGGATGCCAAGCACTGGGGTTAGCATGTGTGCATTAGAATGTTTATCTGTTTGGATTAATTATTCCTACAAAATTGGGGGTAAAACTCAAATAATTGACAAATCATTATTTATTATACTATTCACACACTTTATCATTTTAATACTGTAAATTTTGAAGCAGTTTTGTGAGTTAAATTTTCATTTTTGTTAGGAATGCCAAAATTTGCTAAATGCGACTCTGTTCCTGAGAAAATTTGTCGTAATCATCAAACGACACCTCCAACTGCCAGTGTTTTCTGTTCGATCCACCGTGTGTATCAAATCTACAATTACGTCCGTTGGATTTTGGTAATAAGACTTTACGTATACTGATTGATACGTTACTTAAAATGAATAAAATCAAAATAGGTGCCATTATTTTTAGTATTACATACTAGGCACAAAAGACCACTTCCATTAAAGTTAAAGTTAACGTAAGACCAAGTTTACAATTTAAGTTAAAGTTATAGTTAAAGTAAGGCTCAAGCCTTAATTTAAGTTAAAGTTGAAGTAAACCAAAATCAATAACTTATATAACTTTTAAATAACTTTAATGTTAAAGTAAGGGTGTTATATTTATGAAAAGTTACTGTTAAAGTAAGACCTCTAACTTTTTTGCAGTTAAAGTTAAACTTAAATTTAAAGTATGACTCCTAACTTTTTAATTTTAGTTATAGTTTAACTATTTTGCCTTTTACATACACGCCTCACACTTTATCTGTTTAGGAGCTGACTGAAAGCTGAACTGAGTTGGTTAAATTATGAAAATGATAAATACTGACTATTTGTATAAACTAATCCAATTATTTTCATTGACTTTTGTCAGTGGCTGCGACTTTTTTATTGTCGATTTGTTTGTGTTGTATTTTCCTTTACCAAATAAAGAAATTGGTGTATTGAGACTTTTAAGAAAGTTAATAAATTCAGCTACGTAAGGATGGCGAGTTTGACTTATAAACGTGTTTGGTGTCACAGTGTACTTTACAAGATCAACAAGATTAGAAAACTCGTGACTATCACTACCATTTGATACTAAAGTCGTTCCTGATTCGGAAACTTTAACATGCCCGTTCATCCATTTTAATAGTCCTCTTGCTTTAGTTTTTCCCACCTTTGGAATAAACTCCAGAATCCACTCCATATCTTCTGAGTCAGTTTCATTAGTTTGAGCGAGTTTTCTAATTTCTTTTCGTTTTGTATCTGGGCTCATTTGAGAGTTGTTCCATAATATTAAAACTTTTTTCTCAAAATCGTTGTATTTAGCCAAATCAGGGATTTGATCATCTTTAATTACATAAAAACGTTTATGACTCATTGCTTTTCAGCGAAATGGTTTGTAGCAAAGGCAAAGTTAGTTGAAGCAATTTTTTCAAAAGAGCAGCGTTTTTTAACACAATTTTTCTTTTCTCGTTAGTTTTAATAGATTTATTTGTCCAAACTAATGAAACTGACTCATAAAGATATGGAGTGGATTCTGGAGTTTATTCCAAAGGTGGGAAAAACTAAAGCAAGTAGGGATTATTAAAATGGATGAACGGGCATGTTAAAGTTTCCGAATCAGGAACGACTTTAGTATCAATGGTAGTGATAGTCACGAGTTCTCAATCTTGTTGATCTTGTAAAGTACACTGTGACACCAAACACGTTTATAAGTCAAACTCGCCATCCTTACGTAGCTGAATTTATTAACTTTCTTAAAGTCTCAATACACCAATTTCTTTATTTGGTAAAGGAAAATACAACACAAATCGACAATAAAAAAGTCGCAGCCACTGACAAAAGTCAATGAAAATAATTGGATTAGTTTATACAAATAGTCAGTATTTATCATTTCCATAATTTAACCAACTCAGTTCAGCTTCTAACTCTATAAATAAATAATGAGTTATTAAGCTTTTATCCCTATCTTAATGCTTATCAATGAATTCAGCGATTATATACTAAGTGTGTTACGCAGGTACCACGCGCTGATTGTGAGTCACATGTTGCATATAACCAACATGTAGCCTGAAAACGACCGGCGCATCTGCCTGTGCTGAGAACACAGGCAGGCTGTAAATAGCGTTGCACTTCTTCTATATAGAGTGAAAAGCTATTATGTACTCTTGATAATATGTATATATATGTGTGGGTGTGTGGCTATGCGATATTGTCAGTATTATCCTGCAGATACAGTACGATAGTGCCCCAGAAATATACCAAAGTTACTTGAATGAAGTTAAAACAAGCAAATCTCTTCGCCACATTCGTCACTTTTCGCGAAGGATAAAGCTGGTTGTACGCCTGACCGCTACTGTTGATGTTTTGTTTCAGTGCTATTTTATCGGTGATGTCTCCGAGCGTGGTGGCCTACCCCGGGAGCGCCGTGGCGGCGCCAGCCTCGGCCAAATCTGGGCCCGGATGGGGGTGGCTCCCTGCCCATTCCCCGGACCCCCCCAGGCCTACGGAGGATACATTGCTAACGCACACAACAGCTTTGTTAGTCTACATTCTTCAAATTTATTGATGTTTCTACCTTAATATCGGTCCATACTTGTCCTTAAAGACACTAGGAGAGGGGACAAAAAGTAATTTTGGTTAGCTGCTGTGAAGAAGTGACACAAGTGTTGGGACTAATTTTTGGTATCCTGAGCTGCAAGTAACCTTAAGATTATTCATGCAAAAAGTTGTTCTTATTTGCCTTGGTAGTTTTATTGGACTCTTGGAAGGGCAAAATGATAGGGACTGGGGCAAAAAGGACGCGTATGAACCGGGCCGTATAATGAAATGCCTTAAAGCCTATTCAGACGAAGGCGCACTTTGCTCCATGCGCACGCCGTGGCGCACGCCGTGGAATTCTTAAAGTCGGATTACCTAATTGGGCCGAACTTATTGTAGTCTGACGTTTAGGACCGGCAATCTGGGCTAAGCGAGTTAAAATAAGTCAGATGCTTGATTGGGATGCGAACCGATTTCTAAATCATCACCGAATCAAAAGGCAGTTTACCATGCACGCCTAAAATTAGCGTCCTTACGGTTGAGTGCAATTAGAGTTGGAGAAAAAGTAGCGTGCTAATTTTAAAGTCGTGAAGGTTTCGGAATGGCATTTTTCAACAAAATGTTTGAATCGTTTAGTCCGATTAAAATTAGCCCGTAAATCTGGCAAAGCAGCTTAGATTACCTAGTAATAGCGTATTGCATGATCCAACTTATGCAAATATGCAATAGGAATTATTCTTTTTTGTAGAACTTTCAACAGTGTCTGCTGAAAGTAATCTTAAGGCCTTAGTATAGTAAATATGGATTCAGCGGTGTATATAACAGATTAATACCTCTCTTCTCAGGGCTGCCTTTTACTGTAAAAGACGCTGTAGATATGTGACGATAAATAACACTAACACTGGTATTTCTTGCATTAACGGTTTTTGATTCATTTGCGTAACACTTTTTTGGCATTCTGTATTAGTAAGTGTACAATGTTAAGCAACTCATTTGGCCAAAGCCTCAGGACCTAATGTGCAACCGCGCATTTGTGATGTGCGACTTAGCAGTTTCAATGCGCATCACTTATTGATTTGTGCATTAAAGGTTGCCCATCGGAACGGAGAGGTTGCATATTGGGAGATGGTTACAATGTGGCAGCGGACAACATAAATGCTAGATTGGGGGGGTATATTTTCATTACCGATCAACCCAATTGGACTTATTTTAGTCAATTGCAGTCGAAGGTTTAGCAATGACATGTTGGCCTAAACATGGTTAACATAAATCAGCTGCTAGCTGCTTAATTTAAGAGATGTTGAATTTCATCCTGAGTTAAAACCGGACTCAAAAGATTTAATTCAATCGGTGGCTTAGGAATGGCATTTTTAGCAGGCATTAGCCGTTTAGTCGGACTAACATTAACTCCTTTAATCTGGTAAAGGAATGGGTCCTAAAGTCTAAACTTACTAATAGTTTCACAACGTGAGAATTGAGCAAGCATCTGATCAATAATTTATTGGCCATCAATCAAATCAATGATCAAAATTGACAAGCACACTGTTTTGCATCAAAGTTGGCCACATCTTTGACAATGATCTTGTTGCCGGCCTCATTGGTGAGCATGATGGTGAAGGGCGTGTGGCTGCGGCCGCTGCAGCACATGTCGCCGCTGATGGGACGCACACGACTCAGAAATTTGTCGATGTAGTCGCGAGCGGACTCGCACCGGCTCGTGGCATCGGATTGGCACAGCCGCCCTTGGATGAACTGCCCAGCAGTTTGGGGAAGATGATCTTTGGCTCAGTGGACAAGTCTATTTGGCGATAGAGACGACAGCAGGTCTGCTTGGGGTCGCAGTCCGGACTGTTTTGCGGCGTCTGGGTGTCTCGTCTGTGGCGTCGCCTACTCGGGCCGTTCCGTCAGCGTCAGTTTGAGAAAGGGCTTGACCTGGTCAAGGGCTCGGAGGGGGGGGCGACGTTTGCCGCGAACGCAGGGGCAACCGGAGGTGAATGAGGAGGGGGCGCTGGGAGTGTCTATTCTGAGCCAGTCGTCATTCGCCCCCCTCCTGCGACTGATTGCGAAAATAGCCTGAGGGGTCGGTAGTACTGAGTAACCTGGGACCCCCCGGACGCTGACGATAGCGCACGGCAATACGCTTGCGGGGATGCCACCCCAGAGTTTGTGAAGCCACAGCTGGCTTCTGACGCCAGTCGCATCCGGCGGCGACCGGAAATAGAAATATCGATAACGGCCCCCACGGTGTCGACTTCGATGGGACTAAAGCTCTGAAATAAGATAAAAAAGTTATACTGATGTGTGCATCTCATGAGTACAGTGTCTCAGTCTTATAGTAGAGACTGGATGGTATAATTGCATGCTAACAAGTGATAGAAAAAGTCTGGCATAGTAAGATTTGCTAGCAAATTGCTTGCGTTACTCCTTAGCTAGTTGTGCTACAAAACATGTAAGAGAAATATTCGCTCAAAGTGCTCATGTTTCTTCTTTCAACGCGAGAACTTTGGATTTAGTGATTTTGTAGTCACGGGCTAACCTCGATTACTTTGTTATTGCTATATATAAATGTATTCTTGAAGTGGTCTTAAGTTTTTATCATCCCACAAGACTGAGACCTCATTTTGCATAATATATGACTGAGGTCCAGTGTTCTTATAAGTTAACTAACACTCGCGCCACGTCCTTCTACATATATATATATATATATATATATATATATATATATATATATATATATATGTATATATATATATTATATATATATATATTTATATATATATATATATATATATATATATTAAAAGATTAATATACTTCATCGAGAGTTTCATCTGCATACCTTTTGCAGCAACCACATAAATGTGTGTGGTATCTCGACTTTGCTTGCTTAGGGAATCTGCATAGCTGGTGCTGGCTTGATTGTGGAAATCGTGCGTTTGCAACAGCTGGTGTCGGACGGCGCTGGATTTGCGCTGTTCCCGGGAAAGGCCCAGTTTGTGGAAAAGCAGACTTTTCCCAGGAAAAACCCAGAAAAAACCAAGTAGAAAAAACCCAGAAAAAACCTAGAAAAAACCTAGAAAAAACCCAGAAAAAACCAAGAAAAAACCTAGAAAAAACCCAAAAAAAACATAGAAAAAACCCAGAAAACCCCAGAAAAAACCCAGAAAAAACAGAAAAAACCCAGAAAAAACCTACAAAAAACCCAGCAAATACCCAGAAAAACGTAGAAAATACCCAGAAAAAACCCAGAAACTGATCTCAATATATAATCAGAAAAAAACCCAGAAAAAACCCGAGAAAAAACCCAGAAAATTATTTTTCTGGGTTTTTTCTAAATTGGAAAAAACCCGGAAAAACCCAGAAACCATTTTGGTTTCTGGGTTTTTTCTGGGATTTTTCTGGGTTTTTTCTGGGAAAAGTCTTCCTGTGGGGCGCCCCCCCCCGCTCCCTCGCTAAAAATATGCCAGAAAAATCGCTTAAATTTCACAAAAAATGCTAATTTTTTGAAACTTTTGATAAAATTTCACACCAGCCGGTACCCTCCCCTATTTTCCCCCTGGCGGGACCCCCCCCTCCCTCTCCCGGGCCGGATTTGGTGAAGTCTTTTCTTCCCATACCCCCCAACTGCATGTATGTAATCACTAGGCTTAGCTAGCACGATTTTCTAGGCTGAGCTAGGAGGATTCCACCTAACAAACCCTTGGAGCGGTGAGCGGAATTTAGCGAAATTTCAGTTTTGGTTTCAAAAAATTTCAAAATTACGAATTTTCACTGTTCTATGCACAAAAAGTTTGCCACTATTCCCCCCAACTGCATTTTACCCTAAATATTTGTATAACAAGGTCCAATTTTAGTGAAGGGGGGGCTTTGGCCAAATTTTAGGGAACTTCCCCCACCTGATCGACAAAACTTCTGCTAGGTTTAAAAACAGTGCTTTTTCATCTACTGTTGTCCAAATATTAGGGATCACCCCGCGCACCCTCTCCTTCACAGCTTTGGACTGACTGTTCAGTAGGGATGGAAGTCTCGGTCTCGGTCAAAACCCGAGACTAGCCCAGTCTCGGTCTCGGTCTCGGTCTCGGTAGTCGAAAAGTCTCGGTTTGTACCCGGTCTCGGTTTTTCAAATCTGTGAAAATTTTTCCTGTGGTCGCCCCTTTGGTTTATATTTTTGGCAGGAAATTTTTTTCGGAAGTGTTCATTTCACCAAAATTTCACACCAAACAGTGAAATTCTGTTATTTTTTTCGAAAAAACTTTGCCGTGGTTGTTTAGTTTATCAGTAAACACAGTGCACACACAAATGTATACACATATGTTTGTGATTAGCAAGGGCGTAGCCAGGGGGGGGGGGGGTCGCGGCCCCCCCCCCCCCCCCCCCTTTGGTCGAACCTGAAGAAATTGTCAACAAGGGTCCCCCCTTTGGTTTTATTCGCCCGGCCTAAAAAAATTTGATACGTCTCCGATTGACCAATTTGGCTTAAAAATCAAAAATTTCCCCCCAATTCTTTTCTGGGGGCTGCCGGCCCCAGACCCCTGCGACTATCTGGCTTACTTTTCTTTGTTATTATCTTTCGTCAAAGCCTATGCATGTAAACACTAGTACATAATGCTACATTTATATACTTGTGCAACATACTGTCTGACTGTCTGGTGTGACGGTATATACCATCTTTTTGTTTTAATTTTCCTGTCAGAAAAAATTTCTGATACGTCTCCAGTTGACCAAATTCGATCTAAAAATTGGAAAACTTTTTTCTTGGGGCTGCCATTCTGCCAACCGCAAACCCCTGCAACTTTGGTTTTTGGTATATATCTTGCGTTTGTAAACGTCCGTCCTAAAAAAATTTCTGATACGTCTCCAATTGACCAAATTTGGCCTAAAAATACAAAATTCTGTTAAATTTTTTCCTGGGGGCTTCTGCCCCCAGACCCCCGCTGTTCTGTGGTTTATTATTCCTTGTTATATTATATTTCATCAAAGCCTATGCATGTCTACAGGAGTAGATTACACTTGTGTAATACGCTGTCTGATGTGACGTCAGACGATCCCATCTTTAGTTTAAATTTTCCTTTCTGATACGTATTCGGTGGGCCAAAGTCGGCCTAAAAATTGAAAAAATCCCTAATTTTTTCTGGGGGCTGCCGCCCCCAGACCCCTGCAACCTATGGCTCAATGGTCTTGCGTTTTCCTTGCGTGTGTGAGTACTCAAATCGCGAAAAACTTGCTATAACTGAGTGCGCCAAAAAAGTTGACAAGGTGCGACCCCCCCCTTTTCAAAATCCTGGCTACGCCCCTGGTGATTAGGTTTCTTATTTCATACGATCTATCAAGTCTGTCTGTCTGATTATTATTATATTTTATTCTTAAGTATTAGTGTTTGGCTGGTCAACTTTTTTATGCCAATTGGTGGCTTTACCTTTACCTACTTAAATTAAATTTCAACCAGTATTTTAGCAAAAATCAAAAGCAAAGATCTGTGAAAGTTCAACTAAACGCACTACTCAGAACCATGCGGTGACACATCTAGTTCGGTGGATGAGAAGGGAACATCTACTACTCCCAACTAAAATATAGTCCCAGCCCCAGGGGGTTAAGGGGGGCCCCACTCAAAGAGGGGTCACGCCGTAGGCAAACAATGAAAGAGCGTCACGGCGCAGGTCTAATTTTTGAGCCAAACCCTTTCTATCTAGGGTGTATTTTAGCAGAACATTGATACTTCCAATACAACGGAGCTATTTTTAAATAAATTCGAACCAAACAGTGTCAAAATTTGCTATTTTCTGGCATGCACAAGGACTAATTGCGTCTGTTTTGGAACAGAGGTCAAAATTTCTTCTGTGGACCCACAGTCCCACACAAACGGGGGAAATAACCAGCAATGTAAACAAAATTGTCGTGATGTAGCTGTTAGTTCTATACATATAATATAAAGGGTGTCTGACCATGGTCCTGTAATTTTGCCTAAAAATTTGTAAAAAGTCATCAAATCAATAGGTAAAAAAATGGCAAAAAATGACCCAGTCTCGGTTTTGGCGGTCTCGGAATTTGGTCTCGGTCTCGGTAGTCTCGGTTTCGTGGTCTCGGTCTCGGTCTCGGAAAAAAAAACCGAGACTTCCATCCCTACTGTTCAGTCACAATGAAATAATTGTACAATTGTTAATTTCAGTTGACTGACTTGAGTTTCAATGGCTGCTCGAAATGAAGGCCGGAGCAATTGTGATTGTTTTTGGTCCACCGGGTGTTGGCAAATCAGAATACGCCAAAAAGATTGTCATGTTGAGAGTATCTCATAATGCTATATATTTGTCGTATGACGAATTCTGTGAGTTTATGTCAGTTTTTGATCTATTTTGCAACATTGTTGTAACCTCCCAGTCCCAACACCAATTATATATCATTTTTTTATACTCAGTATAAGTTCTGAATTTTAGACGAAAGTTTAATGTAAAAAATAATATTGAATCGTGATTTTAGTTTTTTAGATAGCAATTCTAGCGTAAAAGAGAAAGAAATTAAACTGTAAAAAAGTCGTGAATGTATTGCGAGAATGTATATATGAGATGTGTACATTATTATAGTATTAGAATCGTGTGTTGACTCTTGTTTTTGACTCTGGAATTAGAGATTTTCTTGGCCTTATCGGCATTGCAAGGTGGAAACATTATATATCAGGGTTGGCGCGACAGCGCCCTACCCTAGAATAGGAGAAAAAA
Source organism: Trissonchulus sp. WLG1_4 (assembly GCA_030248245.1). Lineage (NCBI taxonomy): Eukaryota > Metazoa > Nematoda > Enoplea > Enoplida > Ironidae > Trissonchulus > Trissonchulus sp. WLG1_4. The sequence continues at coordinate 7,996 of JASANF010003134.1, read as the reverse complement.
CACCCAATGCGGATTTTTGAAAATTAATTTTTTAATAACTTAAAATATATGCAAGCGAATGACTTTTAATTTGGTGTGTGTATCCGCCTAGTGGAAGGTTATATGCCTGCAAAATTTCGGAGAGATTGGTGTAGTCTAGCTTGAGATATGAAAAGTTGTCTTTTGCAAACTTGACACTTTCCCTCTTTTTTTTTCAACAGCTCTACCGGACCGGACGCTTGTAGGGTTGTCATGATTATATGTTTTTAACATTTAGTTTGACCAAACTTAGAAAGTAACGGGCCACTTTTTTCAATTTCGTCCCCGTTCGGGCTCTGCTGGGAGGGGGGAAACCCCTTTTTGGGGTGAGAAAAAAATCAAAGTCCGAAAAATTTGTAGCCAACTTTTGAGAAGTCACGCAAGTGAGGTAGCCTCCATCTCTTGCATACAGGGTAGTGTAGTGGTGCTATAGTGCATCTGCTATTTTGGAGTCGATCGTGTAACTGTACCGCTGGGGAGGGGGCTCGGAAGGTAATTCACGTGTATTAAGGGGGTAGGCTACCTATGGGCAGTACAGCCAAGACGGTTACAGATAGAGGTCTGTCGTTTTGTATGCGAATATAAACCCATATACTGCGCATTGCAGGGCGCTATGGCCCCCTCAGGGTACCCCCCCCCCCGCCAGGGGGTCCTAAGGGGTCAAATTTTCGAAATTGAGATTTTTATGTTTCTAGGGGTAGTTTGGACCCCTGAACACGAATCCGAGGTTAGTTTTTACCTAGGACCCCCCTGGACCCCCCACGACCCCCTCAGGGTACCCCCCCCCCTAGGGGGTCCTCAGGGGTCAAATTTTCGAAATTGAAATTTTGATGTCCCTAGGGGTAATTTGGTCCTCTGAACACGAATCCGAGGTCCATTTTTGCCTAGGACCCCCATGGACCCCCCTACGACCCCCTCAGGGCACCCCCCCTAGGGGGTCCTCAGGGGTCAAATTTTCGAAATTCAGATTTTGATGTTTATAAGGGTAATTTGCCCCACCTAAGCACGAATCTGTGGTTAGTTTCTGCCTAGGACCCTCGTGGACCCCGCCAACCCCCCCCCTATGGTACCATGCCCCAGAGGGCCAAAAGGGTCAATTTTTCGAAATTGAGATTTTGCACATATATATATGTGCAAAACCCTGTGCAAATGCACTTTTTTAAAATTTTGCACACAAAAATTAAAATTTTGTACAATAATGCACACTGCCCGATGGGTCTAGGATATGCTGAAAAGTGAAAATGCACTGTTTTTAATGCAAAATCGAAAAAAAATTCTGGGGGCTGTCGCCCCCAGACCCCTGCATCTACTGACATCACTGGCGGCATCATCAACGGCGGCAGGTTTTTATACTGCGTTTTGGCAAATGGCGCATGATTTGCGTAATTGCTGTTCAAATTGCTAGAGGTTTGTTTTTCTAAAAATCGTGTTACACGTTGTCAAAAACCATAACTCTCTAGCTTCCCAGACGTCCACAAACTACGGCATCTACGTTTCTAAACTAAATTGTCTCACAAGTAGGGAGAATTGCTCCACCCAACCTGAAAAATTCCTAGATCTGCCACTGATATGATTTTATGTATATATTATAACGTAACAAGGGCATATACCAAGGGTAAGGGAGGGTGTTGAAAACTTTTGCCCCAGAAATTTTTTCTTTGTAAAATTTTACACACAATTTTTTACACAAAAATTTTACACATTCTGCCCCCTTTGAATTTTATGGCCGGCCAAAAAATTTCTGTTTCGTCTTTAATTAACCAAATTTTGCCCGAGAAATTTCTGCATTTTCAGGGGACTGCTGTCCCAGATCTCAGCAATGACCCAGGTCCCTAAACAAGTGTTGATGAAATACTGTTGAAGTTTTTCAATGCAAAATTTATTTCAAAATGCTACAAAAACTCTTGGACTGCTGCCCCTAGGCCCCGCAATCACCAAGATTCGTCAACAAAGTGTTGTTTAAAGTTGCTTTTATAATGCAAATTTTATTTCAAAATTCCACGAAAGCTGTGGCTTTTGGGGGCTGCCGCCCCCAGACCTCCGCCCATTATATATGGCATACACATTTTTGCAAGATTAAGTCAAGGAAGGTAGGTCGGCTTCCCCTCTATCAAAAAATTTCATGGATCTGCATTTGACAGCCATTGTGCTAATGCCAGTAATTTCCAATATGTAGAATTTCAGCACACTAACATAACATATCAGCAACCAGCAAGGGCGTACCCAGGGTGGACGGATGGTGGGAATCCCCGCCCCGTGATTTTTTCCACAAGGGTCCCGCCGTTGGTTTATATGGTCAGGCCGGAAAAATGTTCTGATACGTCTCCAATTGACCAATTTTGGCATAAAAATTAAAATTTTCCCCAATTTTTTTTCTGGGGGCTGCCGCCCCCAGATCCCTGCGACTCGGTGGCTTACTAAGCCTTGTTATTACATATCTTTCATCAAAGCCTACTGATGTATACCCGAGTACATTATGCTGCATTTACATTTCTACACGTAACACGAGTATATTATGTTACATTTTAGCTACATTTTACTTGTGTTATATACACTGTCTGATGTGACGTCACTTACTATCTTTTGTTTTAATTTTTCTATCGGAAAAAATTTCTGATACATACGTCTCCAGTTGACCATTGGGCCTAAAAATTGGGAAAACCCGCCAATTTTTTTCTGGGAACTAGCAGCCCTCAGACCCCTACACCTTTTTAATTAAATTCCCTAGTAATCTTGCGTTTGTAAGGCGTTTTATGCGTGTTAAAATTGCTAAAAAGTGCCTTTTCATCCATTACAAATAATTGAAAAGTCATTCCCTCCCCGGACATTTTTTCCTGGGTACGCCATATATATAATCATCGTCTATAGCCAAGCATTGCGCTTAAAAAAGATATGCACAAATGATTTACAATACAACAACAGAATACAAGAGCTGACCTGCAATTTTACAAATCGTGGATATAACACAGACCATATTCAGAAACAACTGGCCAAGGTACCGCACAACAGGACCGATATCCTTGGGAAAGAAAATAAGAAAGCCAGAAATCGTCACATCATATCATTGCCCTTCTACCATTCACTACCTTCAGTACTTCACCGGTCTCTGCGTCAACATCACCAATTGCTAGTAGCAGCGTATAATGCAGCCGATAAGGATCCACCAGACCTACCAATGATAGCATACTCCAAGCACAAAAATCTCCGCGACTCATTGGTGCGCTCTAACTTCACAACATCTGTACCAACTTTAAGGCAGAACTTATCTCAAGCTTGCAACGGAGGCCACGGTTGTCGCTGCTGCGACTTGATGATCCCAACTACACATGTACGCAGCTCCCAAAACCAAATTTGGTTTAAAATCAAATCCGACGGAAACTGCCAATCAAAAGATCTTGTTTATCTGATAGAATGCCGTCAATGCACAGCCCAGTACATTGGAAAGACGGGGCAGCAATTGCGTTCAAGGATCAACGCTCATAGGGCCTGCATTACAAACGTTGCAAAATCCAAAGAAAACCAACGCAAACTACTACCAAACTGCAATACAACAGTAGCAAAACATTTTAGCGGCTCCAATCATACTTGCTCGGACATGCGAGTAGTCATATTGCAGCAAAACATCGACAACGAGCAGAATAGAAAAAGTTGTGAAGCAAATTGTATTGACAAAATGGGTACACTGTTTCAACCTTCAGGATTGAATAGTTACGATACAGAACATATGATTTTACAGTAATCAATCATTCTAGCCCATTGAAGGCCTGTCACAGGCCGAAGTACAGGCTGCTGATTTCAAATTAAATTTTATATTTATTGAGACGTTTCTTACAGAATTAATTCATATATATATATATATATATATATATATATATATATATATATATATGAATAAGCTTCCGAGAAACGATCTCAATGAGTATGAAATTAATTTGGAATCGCACTACGGCATGTGCCGCCTACTATGAGCTGAGATGATTCGATTACTGTAAAATCATATGTTCTGTTTATGGCTAACTATTCAATCCTAAAGAGTAAATATGCCCATTTGTCAAATTACAATTTGCTTCACAACTTTTTCTATTCTGCTCGTTGTTGTCGAAGTTTTGCTGCAATATGACTTACTCGCATGTCCGACCAGTTGGAGCCGCTAAAATGTTTGCTATCTACAGTTTGGTAGTAGTTTGCGTTGGTTTTCTTTTGAGACGTTCGTAATGTAGGCCCCAGCGTTGTACTTGAATGCAATTGCCTGCCCCGCTCTCCAATGAACTGGGCTGTGCATTGACGGCATCCTATCAGATAAACAAGATCTTTGATATGGCAGGGTACCGTAAATTAATTTTAAACCGAATTTTGTTTTGGGAGCTCGGCTAGGTGTGGTGGTGTGCGAGCCGACAGGCCGTGACCCCCATTTGGTTAGTATACCTACAGTTGGTGTAATAACGCAGTCGTGGAGATTTTTGTGTTTGCAGTATATTATAATATGATCTGACCAGCGGTCTCGGCTCCAGGATGCGTCCTAGCAATTGGTGATGTTGACGCAGAGAGCGGTGAAGAAGTGAAGGTAGTGAGTGGTAGAAGGCCAGTGATAGTTTCCTGATGTGACCATTTCTGGCCTTCTTATCTTCTTTCCGAAGGATCCCTGTCCTCCTGTGCGGTACCTTGGCCAGTTGTTTCTGAATGTGGTCGATGTTATATCCACGATTTTGTAAAATTGCAGGTCAGCTCTTGGATTCTGTTGTTGTATTGTAAATCATTTGAGCATATATTTTTAAGCGCAATGCTGGCTATAAGAACGATGATTATAGGGCGTACCCAGAAGCCCCGGGAGGGATGGCTTTTCAATATTTGTAATGGATGAAAAGGCACTTTTTAGCAATTTTAACACGATAAACAGTTTCAAACTAGGGTCAGGCAACTAATTAGAAATGTAGGGGTCTGAGGGCTGCTAGTTCCCAAAAAAAAATTGGCGGGTTTTCCCAATTTTTGGCCCAAGTAACAAGACTGTATGTATCAGAAATTTTTTCGATAGAAAAATTAAAACAAAAATAACGTCACATCAGACAAGTGTATATAAACAAGTAAATGTAGGCTAAAAAATGTAACATAGTATACTCGTGTTACGTGTAAAATGCATACTCGGTCAGTAGGCTTTGATGAAAGGACTACTGTAATAAGCGAGGGCTTATAAGCCACCGAGTCGCCAGGGATCTGAGCGGCGGCCCCGGAGAATTGGGGAAAATTTTAATTTTTATGCCAAAATTGGTCAATCGAATATATCGTAGTCCCTTTCCGGCCTGACATTATAAACCAACAGGTGGGGGGCGGGGTTCCCCCTCCGTCCCCCTGGGTCCTTGCTGGTGCTGATATTTTACTGGTTTGTGTGCTAAATTACATATGGTGACTGCTGCATCACACAATCGCTCAAACACAAATTTTTTGGGGAAGCCGCCTCCTCCCTTCTTAATTTGCAATGTTTATTCCGGATACATGCCGTGTCGGGGTTGGGGTGGCCAAAATGTGATTCTAAAAGCAACTTTAAACAACATTTGTTGACGAATCTTGGTGATTGGCCTAGGGCAGAGGTGCGAGTTTTTGTAAGCATTTTGAAATAAATTTTTGCATTGAAAAACTTCAACATATTTTCATATTTTTGGGACCTGGGTCATTGCTGAGAATCTGGGACAGCAGTCCCCTGAAAATGCAGAACTCTCGGGTAAAATTTCCATTAGGTAAAAAAACAAAACAGAAATTTTGTCGGCCGGCCATAAAAATTCAAAGGGGGCAGAATGTGTAAAATTTTTGTGTAAAAAGAGTGTGTGTAAAATTTTACAAGATTTCTGAGGCAAAAGTTTCAACACCCTCCCCTACCTTGGTATATGCCTTTGTTACGTTATAATATATACAAAAAATCGTATGGGGGTTAGGAGAGTTTTTCACGTTGGTGGAGCAATCTCCCTACTTGTGAGACAATTTCATTTTAGAAACGTCAATGCGTCGTTATTTTGTGGACGTCTGGGTTACTGTGACGACGTCTAACACGATTTTTTGTAGAAAAAAAAACAAACCTCTCACCAGTCTGAAACAGCAATTACACCAAATCACCAAAACGCAGTCAGAAAAACCTGCCGCCGTTGATGATGCCGCCAGTTTGATGTCAGTAGATCCGGGGTCTGGGCGACAGCCCCCGAATTTTTTTTTCGATTTTTTCGCATTAAAAACAGTCAGTTTCACTTTTCAGTCCCACCCTAGACCCATCGGGCAGTGTGCATTATTGTACAAAATTTTCTGCAAAATCTCAATTTTGGAAAATTGACCCTTTTGTGGGCGGTAATTTGGCGTCCGCGTACTAGGCGGAAACTAACCGCCGATTATGCTTAGGTGAGAAAATTTCCCCTTTGAATTTGGAGATTTGCCTGAGATTCGGGGGATGCCTGAGGGTGGGGGAGATGGTCCTAGGCGAAAATCAAATATTAGGGACCGAACCCCTGCGGGACATGGGAAACAATTTCGAAAATTAACCCCCCTGGGGGGTAGGTCTTCTGAGGGGTGCATAACGGGGTCGGGTCCTAGATCAAACTAACCTGGGATATGTTACCGGGTTCCGAACTACCCCTAAAAACATAAAAAGTTGATTTGGAAATTTGACCCCTCCGCCTCGCGGGGGTACCCTGAGGGGGCCGTGGCGCCCTGCAATGCGCAGGTTATATGGGTTCTTGTCGCATACAAAAGTTATGTGCCCTAACCGTCTCACTCCCATCGGTGCACTCCCCTTTAATACACGTGGTGGAATTCCTGCCCCGGCATTACGGTTACACGATCGACTCCAAAACCAGCAGATGCACTATAGCGCTACACTACCCTGTATGCAAGGAGGCTACCTCACTTGCGTGGTTTCTCGAAAGTTTGGCTACAAACTCGGGACTTTGAGATTTTTTTTCTCAGCCGAAAATTTCCAGACCCGAACGGGGAACAAAAATAACTATTTCTAAGTTTTGGTCAAACTAAATGTTAAAAACATATCAGTGACAACCCTACAAGCGTCCCGTCCCCGGTAGAGCTCTGAAAAAGTGCAAAAAATTTTTCAAAAGAGACCGACTTTTTCATCTCTTCAACTCGTTACACCAATCTCTCCGAAATTTTTAGGCCTTCCTAGGCGGATACACACAAAATTAAAAGTCCGTTCGGCTTGCATATATTTTTAAGTTCTTGAAATTAAATTTTGCGACCCATCATGCTCTCCTATTCTAGGGGTGGGGCGCGTCTAGGCCCCTCCCTGATATATAATGTTTCCACTTGCGATCGTGGACCCTAGATTCCAGAGTCAAAAACGAGATTCGACACACGATTGTGATATTATAATGGAGTACACATCTCATATATACATTCTCGCAATACATTCACAAAAAGCGACTTTTTTACAGTTTAATTTCTTTCTCTTTTTTTCTTCAAATTTTATCTAAAAATCTAAAATAGCAATTCGAATATTATTTTTTACATTAAACTTTCGGGTAAAAGGAGTGTTTCAAGGGAGGGGGGAATGATATATAATTGGGGGAAAGACTGGGAGGTTACAACAATGGGTCAATTTCGATCGAAAACTCAACATAAGCTCACAGAATTCATCATACGACGAATATATAGCATTATGAGATACTCTCAACATGGTACCGTATACATATTAACAATCTACAATTATTCATATTGAAATTTATAGTAGGCCACTAATTAACTAATATATGGGGGCCGTTATTTTTACATTGCATAGGATATCATTTGACAGGACGCTAAATGTTGTCACTCATTATATTGTGGATTTAAAAGTAAATAGATAATTTGTTTCCTCCATCAATAATTAATATTCCTGATATTTTTAATAATACCTGTTGTTGTTGCGGCACTATTAACAATGAAGTTAAAATATCTTTTGTTTGTTGTATGGTTTAATGTGAACAAGTACAGCATATCCAGTTTGTAA